>PVJO010014306.1:35426-48821 GCA_004026905.1 Hystrix cristata
CACCACAAAAAAAAAAAAAAAAAAACCAAAAAAAACAAAAAAACACAGGAGTCTGTTGTCAGTTTTTAAGTTTTTAAATTTTTAGCCATTTAGGATGAACGTAGCATTTCATTGCTATTTACATTTTGCTGATGTTGACTACCTTTTTGTATGCTTATTGCCAATTTGAATGTCCTCTTTTTTTTTTTTTTTTTGGTGCCAGGGATTGAATTTAGGGCCTTGTGCTTGTGAGGCAAGTGCTGTACCACTGAGCTAAATCCCCAGCCTGAATACCCTCTTTAGTGAGGTGCCTTTGCCCACTTTTAAAAACTGGGCTGTTTTCTTACTAATTCATAGTTCTTTACATAGTCTGGATATAGAGTTCCTTGTCAAATATATGCTTTCAAATTTCTCTTCCAAGGCTGTGGGTCTTTTGAAACAGAAATTCCTAATTTCAATGGAGCGCAATAGTTCAGTATCTTCTTCTATGAAACACTCTTCGCATTGACCATAAGAGATCTTTGGCTGGAGGGTTCATGTAATTTTTACTGGCAAGCATGAGAGAAAAGCTTTGCAAAAGTGAAGAGCGAGGCAGCCTGGGCACGGGCTGGCTGGTGGGCCAGGCCGAGTGCAGCAGGCCTGCAGTCCAGACTGCATAGGGTTGTTGGCAGCCGCGAGGTCGGGACAGGATTCTGGATGAAGCAGAGGCATTGCCAGAATACTTACGGACTCCAGCAGAATTCATTTGTCTTCCCCCCACCCTGAGCTTTGCCCTCTGCCTCCACTTCTTTGGTTAACACCATCCGCAGACAGCCCTGGCCTCCCCAGCCGAATCCTGGGTATCACCCCCTCGCCCCCCACATTCAGCTCCTCACGGAGTCTCATAGATTCCATCATCAAAATGTCTCCAGTGATGTCTTCTCTTTTTCATCTCTAGCTGCCACTACTTATCTCTGTTTAAGTCTGTCTCTTTTTATCTTTTTTTTTTTTTTTTTGGTGCTGGGGATCGAACTCAAGGCCTTGCGCTTGCAAGGCAAGCACTCTAACCACTGAGCTAAATCCCCAGCCTCAAGTCTGTCTCTTACATGGAACCAGTTGTCACCTCAAGGGTTTTCCTCTCTTCATCCAGGTCTCTCCACACCCAGTCCCTTCCTGTGTGATCCTAATGTGATCATTCTGAAATGGCAGTCAGACCTCTTCCCAGTTTAAAGCTTGAATACCTCCCTGGGGCCTTAAAATAAAAGTCAAAACAAAACAAAACAACCCTTTGCTTGGCTTGTGCCCTTTGTGATTTGCTTATTTGTTTTCAGATTCAGTTCAAGTCTAAATTATAATCATCTCTCCCCAGGCCACAATCGGGAGAGGTTTGTTTGTTCCCCTGAGTTTCCTGTGCCACCCTGTCCTATCCAGGAAGGTGTCTCTTACAGGGACTGTGTACTCTCCAAGGTGGAAACTGTCGTGTTTAGGTTTTTCCTGGGTATGGTACTTGGCATGTGGACTCCAAGACTCTTGGCGCGGTGCAAGCTCTACTCTGGAGCCCTGGTTCCAGCCACACGGGGTTCCTTTTCTGTATCCCTGTATGCTGCACAGTGCAGACCTCAAGACAGTGGCCTCTACGCCCTTTTCTTCCACTTTTTGCCTGAAAAATGGCTGTTTCTATTCTCAAGCTATTCTCTCACAGCACTTAACACCCTGGAGCCTTCTCAGGGCAAGGACCTTATTTTGTCTTCATATAACCTAGAATATATAGGTGCTAAACATTTTTTTAAAATAAATGAATAATAGGTTAGTGCTAGGCGCCTTACCATCAATCCCAATTTCTGCACTCCAACGCACAAGAGGTAAATAGGGTTCCTTTCTGTGGTTTATATTCTAAAGGAAACAGCGTCAGTGTTCAATTTTGTAGTATTTCTTAATTATCTTCCCAGTGGAATTGATAGCAACCAAATGCAGTACCACAGATGTCATTTTTGTGACAACCAAACGTTCGCCCAACCCATCTCCAATTTTAAAACATTTTCTGATAGCTGGGCGTGGTGTCGCACACCTGGAATCCCAGCAGTCTGGAGGTTGAGGCAGGAGTTCAAGGCAGTCTGGACTACATAGTGAAAAAAAAATTTTTTTTTTTTCTTCTGAATAGAAGAACACTGGCTTCAGATAGGCAGGATTACAAAATGAGCTTTGGTTAGGGGTAGGGATTAGGGTTTAGGACTTTTAGGTTTGCTTAGCTCACCTGAAAAATGGGCATATTACAGGCCGTAGAGTTAGGAGAATTCAGCGAGATAATACTTGTGCACTTCCGCCACATGGAAAAATGCTCAATAAACAGTGTTTTTTTTAGGCGAGCCTGTGGGGAAGGCGCAACCAAAGGGGTGGGTATCGGCCCGGGATGGTGATGACGACTGCAGGGTTTGGGCCGCTTGTCACCGAAGCCACGTCCCTGCCCTCGGGCTTCTCGCCGGCCCGTCCCCGGGCTGCAGCCCGGCCGCGACCCTCGTCTCCTGCCAGCATCCCACGGAGGCGGCAAACACGACTAGGGGAACCTTGTGTGGGCGGAACTCCAGTGCAGCGGCGGGAGGCTTCCGGGGGAGCCGCAGCGGCGACGGGTCGGCGGAGGCAGAAAAGCGCCGGACGCCGGGCCGATCATGGACGCTTGACAACCTGCGGGCAGGCGCCGGGAGGCCGAGCCAGCGACTAAAACGACGGAGAGGCGGCGCAGACAGGTAGGGGCCGGCGAGAGGGCGGGCACCGCGGGGGCCGACGCGCCAGTCTCAGCTGGACCTCCGGCTTCACGCCAGCGGCGTGGAGAGCCCGCGGCCACACCGCTCCGCCCCCGCCTGGGGAGCGCGCCCCGTGGCTCCGCACTCCACGCCCGCGGCCCTGCCCGCGCCCGCCGCGGCCTCGGCAGCCCACCGCGGCTGGTGACCCTCGGCCTGCGCGTTGCGGCTGTGCTCGCTGCGCCCCCGGCCCCGAGGCTGCCCCTGCACCCTCCCCTGCGCCCTCCCCTGTCGGGAATTCGTCCCCGCTGGGTCCCTCGCCGCCTCCTCGCGCCCTCCCACCCCTGGGGAAAGCCACAGTCACCGACGTCCACGCTCTGTCTCCACAGGCTTTGCGCTCTAGGTTGAGATCTTTTGGAGGCGCCGAAATTCTTCCCTGTTTCCTTCTCTCCTGGCCATTCCTGGCGTCTTCCATTTAGGCTGCTGGCCGAGATCCCCATCTGTCTGTTCACACGCGTCGGCTTGGAAGAGCAGTTTTTGTGCCTTCTTTCCTGATCATCACCCCCTGCCTTCCTGTCCTCCCCTTCCCCACCCCTTACTTTTGTCCTGTCACCCTCTCCACTTCCTCCCCTTTCCTTTTCCTCAGAAGCCTTTGTTCCTTAGCACTTCCCTTTCTGACAGGACCTTCGTAGGAAATTAAGTCAGGCAACACCAGTAGCAAGGAACGCTAGTGTACCTGTTAGTGTACCTGACTCCACGGGAAAACTTTGTTTCTTGTGCAGCAAACGATCCCTCTTTGAATTTTTCTTTGCCTCACTCTAATGTACAAACCTTTCTGTCATTTTGTCACATTTCCCAATGTGTCATAAGTGGGGAACAGGGCTTTTCTTAGTTAGAACTCCTATAGAGTCGGTATGCTGTACATCCACATCCACTCAACCTGCAGTTAGAGCACAGTCTCGCACCCTCCAGTACTAATGGCTTGGAGATGGCAGTACACTGTCTGCATTGTTTTCCTAGATCTTGTTATTAAGGTTTTGTACAAGTTCTGAAGTTCTGTTTGGTAAATGCCACATGTCAGTAGGAGGCCAAATAAAGGGATTTCCCTTGTGGACTTAGCGTGCATTTTCTAAATTCAAATTTGTTGTTGCCTATCTTTCAAAATAGGTTTCCCCCCATTTTCTATGTTTAAATGATCCCCACCATGGAACCCAGGCTCTTGTGTTGGCTAAGCTCATGCTCTACCACATCCCCTCCCCTTAAATAACTTCTTTGATTAAATGAAGCATGGTTCTTGTCTATTTTTTGTATTCTGTCTGTGGCTCTAGATGGGATCCTGATGACACACGGGAAGCTGAAATGAAATTGCCTCTTAAACAGATTCTGTATCAGAATTAGGTGGTTGTAAAACATCTAGGGGAGCTGGGTGTGGTAGTGCATACCTGTAATCCCAGCACTTGGGAGACTTGAGGCAGGAGCATTTCAGTGAGTTTGAGGCCAGCCTGAACTACATAGCGAGACCCTGTCTCAAAAAAACAGAAAAAAAAACTTCTAGGGAGAAACTTCTCTGTGTTAGTTTAGGTCCTGTCAGCTTTAAGGATTTAGAAGGCTGTGCCTCTGGGAGAGGAACAGATGGGTAAATGACTTTTACAGAGTGTGTTTCAAATCTTAGAATTGAGGACAAGATCCATTTAACTCCAGATTGAACTCTGCCCACCCCACAAAATGGACTCAGTCGCTGTTTTATCTTTATGAACACTATAAAATTGAAAGTATTCTGGCACTGGATGTGATTGTGTGTGGCTGTAATCCCAGCAACATGGGAGGCTGAGACTGGGGGATAGAAAATTTGAGGCTATTCTGGGCAATTTAGTGAGAGAGACTGTGTCTCAAAGTAGGAAGGGCCGGGGCTGGAGCTCAGTGGTAGAATGTTTGCCTAACATGCATGAAGCTCTGGGTTCAATCCCTCGCACTGGGGAAAAAAAGGATTCTGCTGTCTGATTCAGCATTACATAAATATGGACTTTGGAAAGGAAGAGGAAGAAAGACTGACACTCATTTCTTTTGGACAGATCTCAAAGCCAGAGAATGGCAGGTGAACAAAAACCTTCAAGTAACCTCCTGGAACAGTTTATCTTACTAGCCAAGGGTACCAGTGGGTCGGCCCTTACTGCTCTCATAAGCCAGGTGCTGGAGGCTCCTGGAGTGTACGTCTTTGGAGAACTACTGGAGCTGGCCAATGTTCAGGAGGTAAGAGTGGCTTTCAAATGATTGCTCTTTGTTTTAAGCCTTTCAGTGATTCTCCAGATTCACAGGGATTTTAGTGCTGAAGTATTGTGGACTTGTGATATCCCTATTTAGAGGGGGATGCCAGTTAGTGGGGCAGGGGAGGTGGCTGAGAATGATGTCTGGGACTCCTGTCATTCAGTGTTTTCCTCTGAACTTTGGTATAATTCAATTGGGTTGCTAGTTATCTGAAAGATAGTAAAAAAGTTGAAATGATCCTGATAAATTAGAATAATGCTGTAAATATGGGCTGATGTTTAATAGGAGTAGTTTCAGGCATTCTGAGGAACAGAAAACCTCCAGTGTAATATGGACAAGCTTGGCGAGGGACACGTATAGCAGATAAATGTAGCTGTTGAACACGAGATGGGCATGAATAGAATATCGTCTGTATGGAAGAGGGCAGTGTTGTGCTAAAATAGATGTGTTAAAAAGGCAAGGCATGTAAAGCAAGAAAGGGGTTCATTTTGCTTTGTTGGTGTGATTGTTGTGTCCGGTTTTGGTCACTGTGTCTCAAACACAAGAAGATCTGTTAACAGTGACCGGATGGGACACAGAGATAGCAACTTCACCTTCTCACCTTTTACACCTGCATTTTCATTTATTTGTTTGAGAAAAATGAAGACATCTTTGCACTGGCAGGAGCTTGGTGCTCAGGAAGCCCTTGGGAGCTCTTGGTGTGTTGGGAGGGTTGGTTCATCACAGGCTGCCGGCTTACAGGGTGGCACTGGCCATGTGGGCGGCTGTCATACACAGACCCAGGTCTTGGCACTTGGTGTGGGTGGTATGCCAGATGCTCCTGAGAGTGGCTCTTGTGTTCTTGGTGGTCGTCTGCACGTAGGAGGTGGCTTTCTCCTGCTGCACGGTTCATCACCTTCACGACTGCTCCCAGATGCTTTTGCTGTTGGCTGCCAGCTCCACCCCCGCAGCTAGGTGTGACCCAGGCAATGGGGGTTCAGCGCTGTCTGTCTGCTTCTTCCTGTTGGTCAGGAGACTGGAGTAGCTCCCTGCCACCATTCCTCACATCTCCTCTTCCTGTTGGCCAGAGGTGCAAAGAGAGAGCCACATTGGTTTTTCAGTTGTAAATTTTTATTCAGTGACAGTCTCGCTTGCTATACTATAAGCTTGCAAACTCCAGGCTCCTTGGAGCTGAATACGTAGCCTGACACTTAGTAGGCTTCCAGTAAAAATGTAATTTACCAGAGACGGAAAACGAACCCTCCAAGGAAGATTTGCGACAACTGGGCTCAGTTTCCAACGGAGGTGGAGATAGATGGCCAAGTGGTAACGTGTTCCTTTAAGTTCATGAAAAACCTGGGTGAAGGCCAAGTAGTTGTCTTGTAACTGTGGGTGATTGGCTGAGAGGAAATGGATGAAAACTGAAGCAGGCAAGACTTTATTAACTTAGGCCAGCAGGAATAGTTTTGGAGTACCAGCTCTAGAGAACATAATCTGTTCCATTTACTTTTATAGTTGTCTGTCTGAACAGTGGGGGCTGGGTTTGGAGGCCTTCACTAGGTCTCTTGCAGCTCTTATCTTGGGACTCGAGGAGGTCGTCGGTAACCTGAGAAGGTAGACTGAGGTGTGGGGTGCCAGTTCTCACCCCACAGTGAGCTGGGAATAAGCTAGTTGTGTTCAGTGGTCTGAAATTACAGATATGGTTCTTGGAACCTTTTTTTTCCCCAATGATTAAAATTGCGTAGTGTTGTTATTGGTATTTACCAAACACCACCTGTTACTTTTGTTTGGACTTTACTGCACTCAGTAAGTTGGGAGAGTAACAGGCACTCGTTTGTAGCAAAGGAAGGTACCCCACTAAGGTAGTAGACAGCAGTCGAGCAATTCCAGGCAGAACAGTGGCTATCTCGTTTTTCTTCTACAGATGGCTCTTTGCTGTTAAGATCAGTGAAGAGTAAGTAATTTTAATGAAAATTTTCATTTGGGGCCAGCCTCATGGCCTTTCCTATCCCAGCTGAGCTTTCTGTCACACCTCATGCTCTGCTAGTCTCTTCCAGGGTTCATAGTCCATGTGTAGGCCTGAGACTTGGAACTGACTCTAAGCTTTTCAGTTCAGGTTGATAGTGGCTATCAACCTCTCAAACTGGTGTGTGTATGTGGCTGCTCCAGTGTTGCTTTTTTTTTTTTTTCCTGTTTTTGTTTTAATGCAAAGGGAATCCTGAGAAAACTTGAACTGCTTCCAGCCTAATGCTCTGTGTGTGTGTGTGTATGTGTGCGTGCACGTGTGTGCATGTGACAAAAAGCAGTAAGTAGTAAAACATCTTCTCGGGGAAGAAAGATTCAACCTGGGGCTTTAGTAATTTTATTTTTCCCCAGAGAAACAGAGTTGGAAGGGACCTCAGGGGCCACAGAGTCAAACACTGCTGCAGGTGCAGCTGTCCGTCTTTGGCATGTGATCACTCATCCGCTGTGTGAATGCTGTGGTGATTGTTAGCTTGTTCTCTAGTGAACTTTGTTTTTCCTCCTCAGCTTGCAGAAGGAGCTAATGCTGCTTATTTGCAGTTGCTGAACCTGTTTGCCTATGGAACATACCCGGATTACATAGGTGAGTTGGTTGAGATCCTTCGAAAGACTTGTCTTGACTACGTCACTGCGCTTGGAGAACCACTGAGGGCTGAGATAAAGTGTGTGTGTGTTGGGGTCTTCTTAACTCGGCTTTCTCATTCTGCTGCACTGTCAGTGACCTCACAAAGGAGTTTCCCTTCTGACCTTTGTTTCCTGTATGGTGAAACGGTCTGTCCCACAGATGAGCCCTGTCCATTTCTGGTTGCTATTATTGAGAACTGGTGGTCATAAGGCACTTGGAGCGCTGTGAAATACCAGGATGCTCACTTGTAAGATATCTTAGCACCTCAAATGTTATCAAAATAATATCACCATATTGAAGAAAATTTGAAAAATATATTTAAAAGTCACTCATGGCACCAAATTAGCATTATGGTGCTGGACTTTCCCCTCTTCTGCTGTCTTTTCTACTACATCATGTAATTAGGTTATGTATACAGTTTCCAGTCTTGTTTTTAACTCCACTTAGTTTACGAGTCTTTATCCATATTTTAAGTCTTTGTGTTCATTTTTGATATTCTGTAATCTAGCACTGTACTATTAAGCTATATCTCCAACTCATTTGAGTTGTTTTAGACTCACATATCACTAGTGAGGGATTCGAAAGTCCACATACTAACTTTCCTTAAACCCAAACCATTTTTTTTCTGGCTTTCCTAGTGTGTTTTGTTTTGTTTTGTATTCTTGTTTGTTTCTGTGGTATAAAAGTAGCCTGATCCTCAGGGCCTTCCCTATTATAACTCTAAATTCCCCTCACTGGCGAATTCTGTTTGTTCTGTGTTCTGTTGTCAGCCCAAGCAGGGTGCTGCCTCCTGGTGCACCACATTCTGCTGACACCTCTTTGTTCCGCTCTGTGTCCTCTCTGTTCTCACTTGCTGAGGAGGCCGCATTGCATAGACTCTGGGGCCAGGCTGCTTGCATTTGTGTTCTTGCTCCACTTCTACCAGCTATGTGTCCTTCAGTGAATTCAGTAATCTTACCCACCTCAGTTTCCTGATCTGTAAACTGAAAGTCCTAACAGGAGTCCATAATCCCTTCCCTGCACGTTTCAAGGCCAGATGTTTTCAAAATTTAGACTCCTGAGGCCTTTAAGAAGGTAATAGGATGCATAAGCCTTTCTGTATAACATTCCCAGGTAGCATCTGTAGTCAAACGCCTCCATAGTTTTGCTACAAACAGGCAAATATTCACACAAGTAGGATAAAAAGCTGGCCCAGGCTGGGTGTGGTGGCATGTATTTTTCATGCCATGTACTCAGGAGACTGAGGCAGGAGGATGGACAAGTTTGAGGCCAGCCTGGGAAACTTGGTGAGACCCTGTCTTAAAATAAAAAGGGCTGAGGGTAGACGCTAGAGTGCTTCAGTGTGGGGCCTGCGTTAGTTCCCAGAACTGCAGAACAAGACAAGTTGGCCTCAGCTCAGGACAGGAATTGTCGCCAGATGAACTTTAGCACTGTGCTTAAGAAAAAAACAATTTCCTCTAGCTTTTTGAAATCCAGAATTGTGGTTAAGAGAGTGAGACACTTGGAATCTGTCTCGCAGGGTTGTTATGAAGATGAACTGAATGCGTGCCTGGGTTTGTGGCTGTGTACCCTGCGTGTTACTGCAGCTGCTGCCCTTGCTGCTGTTTGTGAGCAGTGCTGTTACTACTAAGGTTTTGCTCTTCCCAAACTCTATCTCTGCTGCGAAGCCTTTCTTTACTTTTCCTACCTGCAGTGAGATTGCGCACACTTCTTTCTCTCTGTCCTCTTCCCCCTCCCCTCTTTGTCTTCCCTTTTCTCTCCCCCTTTCTTCTGGTAGTTTGTGTGATTCCTCTGGGAGTTCTGCCTGGTACTGGTGGCTATGAAACATCTGATTGGAAGGGTGAGGACAAGTCCCTGACCGTTGAGTCGCATGGCTCCAGGCAGGTGGTGCCCCCGGAGGTGTGTGGCACAGTGGCCCGAGTCTGACTCATCCTTGATTGCCTGTGAGTCGGTGCATTGCACAGAACACATGTTCAAGGAAGATGTGTGTGTCGTGTGTCACAAGGGGCACACACAGCGTCCCCTTAGATAACTGCCATACCATGTGTCTGCGCATGCCTGGCTTTTCAAAAGGCCGAACTGCTTGGCCGGAGAGACTGAGCCTTTTCATTTTAGAAGCATGTGGTCTCCCAGAGAAGATAGGAGGTGCTCGTGCAATGCTTGCTCAGTGAATAAGTTCAGAGTCATGACAGTGATGTAGTAGGGGATTTGGCAGGGAGTTGTTGAATTTAGTCCATAAAAGAAATCCTAATTTTATTTTATGTCTTGATTTTTGTGGTGGGTGGGACCGAGCAGCCAACAAGGAGAGCCTGCCAGAATTGAGCACAGCTCAGCAGAACAAGCTGAAGCACCTCACCATCGTAAGCTTGGCATCAAGAATGAAGGTATGGTCCCGCCTTTCCTGTCTTCTTCTGCACCCCGAGTCAGGTGTCTGTTGGCATCAATGAGAGAATTCTCAGCTGCACATAGTGATACCCTAAATCCCTGAAATGTACTTGGCAAAGGAAAAAAGAGAAAAGGATGACAGTGAAGATGACAATGAAGATGGGGTGGACCGCTCATCCCATTCCACTCAGGACAAGCAGGCCTAATGGCTCAGATGTGTCAGGGTGTCTCGAAGCTGGCCCGCCATGGGGCCACGTGTGGGGTGAGCATGTTGTCACCTTCAGGGCAGGCTGCTGCTTAATGGTGCCTACTTTTCAAACAGCAAGGCAGCTTGTGGCAGGCTAACAACTTCCTGTTACTCAGCGCAGTGGACGGTGCCCGTGCTGGAGGAAAGCTCGGGCATTGGATTTAATGCGAGGCGGG
Organism: Hystrix cristata; assembly: GCA_004026905.1. Lineage (NCBI taxonomy): Eukaryota > Metazoa > Chordata > Mammalia > Rodentia > Hystricidae > Hystrix > Hystrix cristata. The sequence continues at coordinate 45,822 of PVJO010014306.1, forward strand.
TTTGTTTTTTGCTGTGCTGGGGATTGAACCCAGGCCTTGCCCGTGTTAGACAAATGTTCTGCCCAAGAGCCACACCCCGGGCCAGAGAAGTATATTTTTGATACACTGGTTCTGGGATTTTCAGAGTTCATGACACTAATGGGAAATTTTGCCTCGAGTGCTGACTTGGTATCGTGAGATACTACTCACTCCACCATATTCACGAGTGCTCTACGCAGCTGATTTAGAGCAAGCCTTGCAGCAGCTGCTGTGCCATTAATAGAGGAGGCCCAGACTTGGTTAACTTGTAGTTGGCTGGCTCTCTGCTGGGCTCAGCCCGTGTCTGAGTGTTGGTGGGTTTGCATTTCCCCTCTGTGATTGAGTTTGGGAGAAGTATATTTGTTCTTGGATTGTCCTGTCAATCTCTAAATGATTTTACCTGATTTAATCATAAATTTCTTATTCTTGGCTCAGCATCTCAGGTGGGAGTCTTTTTTTTTTTCCTTTGGTGTTGGTGGGGGATTGAACTCAGGGCCTCATGCATGGTAGGCAAATGGTTCACCACTGAGCTACATCTCACCCTGTTTTGTTGGGAAGTCAGGACTTGACTGCTTCTCTTGTCCCGATCCTGGACTTCGCCATTGTATTAAAGAATAGGAGGTCTTTTTCTCCTTTCTGCAGGCCCCCCCCCCCCAGATAGCATGTCTTTAGTCACAAAAAACCCTTTTAGGTGGTTTTGCTGTATTTCTCTTTGTGTGGCTCTTCCCCTTGTCTTTTTCTGCAGATTTGATCACTGTGTTTATTTCTAAACTAGTAATGATATGTCAGAGGGTTTGCAGAAAGCTGGGTATTCAGATATCTTGTGTCTTGGAGTCATTCAGACTGTTGCCAGAGCCCAGTAAAGGACCACTGTGGGGATTTGGTGTTGGTGGCAGGAGTCTGAGGAAACAGGTGCAGACTTCAGAATGACCTCCGAGCTGGCTGTCTCTGCTGGTCGCCTGTAGGCGAATGTGCTGGTCGGCAAGGTTTTTTGCTAATGTTCTGCTGGACAAGCAGCTAGTTCTCTCCAGTACCTGGGTTTGTTGGAGGTTGGTGATAATCTGGCATTTTATGCAATGGGCAGACTTGCAAAAGGTGGCAGAGTGACACATACCAAGTGTTTCCCTTTCCGCTAGGACCTGTGAGAGTGTGCCCCAGGGGTGAAAGCCCGTGGCTGGGTAAAGTCCTCAGTGTAGACAACTAGGAAGGTACTTGTGGGGTGCCGCAGGGTCTTGTTCGGGTCTCACAGGTCCTGTAATACCCTCATCCCCTGCTGTAGCACTAGACCATGGCTGTACTGCCTTTGGTTTGTTGGGCTGCACTGAGTGAAGAATTATCTTGGGCTGCATGTGAAATCATAATATAGTCTATATATATAGATATATAGTTTCTATGTATGTAACAAGTCTTTTTTTTAATATTTTAACTTACTAAATTAAGAAATAATACAAGCCTAAATTTCATAATGAAATTAGAAAACTTACATGTCTGCTTAATAACAATAAATCCTATCTTATAGGCACACACATGTGTAGGCAGGTTGAAATAGTATGATTGGTAATCGCTTCATTTTACTTACCATGTTGCACAAGTGCACGTAACATCTGATAGATGCGGATTTCAGCTTGACTGATGGTGGTGGGTGCTGGGGGGGTGGAATTAGTAGGGTGCCACGCCTTTCCCTGGACAGGGTTCTGTTGTTGACTGTTCGGTCTGCGCCAGAGCACCCTGCAATTGTGAAAATTACTGCCAAAGACATGTAACGTTCACAGTTTGTGGTATCCAGCCTGATAATAGTGGCACACACGTAATCCAGCCTGGACCACATAGCAAGACTGTGTCTTAACCTCCCATCTGTGCCCACTGCCCAAAAAAAGTTAAAATTAAGTGTAGTGTGACTGCATTACTAGCTGTACTAGGCCACGAGTTGGACATGCCTGCCCCAGACATTAATGAGTACCACTGGCCCACACTGCCTGAGCCCCGAGGCAGCTGTTGGCTCTGGGTAAGAGCAGTTTTCATCAGTGCTCACCAGGTGGCTTTCGTACCTATCATGTGGCCTTCTCCCACAGTGCATCCCTTACTCTGTGCTGCTGAAGGACCTGGAGATGAGGAATCTCCGGGAGCTAGAAGACCTCATCATTGAGGCTGTCTACACTGACATCATCCAGGGCAAGCTGGACCAGCGAAACCAGCTGTTAGAAGTGGATTTCTGCATTGGCCGAGACATCCGAAAGAAGGATATCAGTAACATTGTCAAGACCTTGCATGAATGGTGAGGTGGGAAGGAGGAGGGGCTCATGTGGCCTTTGTGCCTCTGCTTGCGAGTGTGTTCTCCCAGAGGTCCTTGGCGCTGGGGCCTTAGGACAGTCAGCCACAGTGACCACAGCTGTGTGATGGCAGCAGGAGTCATTTTGTGCCTCCTGCTGCCTCGACTATGAACTTGTTCTTGTCTTAAATGCAGCTGGAGCTATTTAACAGTGGGCCGTAAAATACCCAGGCCCAGCATGTGGGGCCTGTGCATCCCAGCCAATCCTGCGCTTGCTAAATGCAGGCGCAAAGTTTGGCCATGCTCAGGAAGTTAATGTTTGGATAAGGGCAGCCGTGTTCAGTCAGCAGCATATTGGGCTGGTGTTTGTAACACACTGTGAGGAATGTTGGAGACCGGGACTAGGATCTTGTTATTTGGAACAGAGACTCACACATAAGTATTTGATAACTGTCTCCTGCCATGTACGAGGAATTGAGACATTTGAGGGTACTGTCTTTTAATGAAATTTGATAGTTGCAAGCACTTCTGGAACCATTTAAATGATTTGGGCCTGAGGAAGCCAGTTGGATTTAGAGAAGTTGTAGTGGGTCCTGAGGGGGCTGGGAGCATAACTGGAGATGTGGCAAGTATGTCCGCAGGCAGGTGCTGAGAGGCCAGCTTGGTGCAGAGGGGTAGGGGAGTTGCTTTCTTCGATGGCCCAAATCTCTGGC
>PVJO010014307.1:0-48671 GCA_004026905.1 Hystrix cristata
AATTATCCTTACAATACAATGTTGAGCTTAAATGTTTCTCGTTCTGTGAATGCACTTCTCTTTCCAGGGAAGTACAATTGCTTCTCGCTCTGTGTCCTATGACACGCACCCTTGCACATATCCTTCTTGTAGGACTTATAATTGACTCTTCACATGTCTAGTGTCATATGAAGTTCCTTGTAAACTTGCTTCCTTTATCCATATATCCCCAGTTTCTCCAAATGCCTCATACAAAACAGGTGGCAGGTTATCGTATAAAATTAAGTAAATGAATAAATAGTACAGTGAGAGGTCTAGCAACTGATGTGGTAGAGAAAAATTGTTAATTTATTCAACACTCATTTCTGTTTTTTAAGGAGACAATTTAGTGTACCCTGCCATTTTGAGGAATCTTCTTGTCCTTTTTGATTTTTTAAAAGAATTAAGTAGTATTAGATTACTTAGTCTATGAATTATTAAACTACTGTCATCATATATATTACTGCAGATGAGAGCCCTGTTTTAGTATCAGAAGAAATAAAGTGTGAAATTTACATCCTAAATTAAAATGTGCATTTTCCCAAGAAGAAAATATGAGAAACTTAACGGTTTCAAAAAGAACTTTCTCTAAGAAATATACCAATTTCTCTTCACAGTCAAAGTATGGCATATTCTAAAGAAAATTTAAAATGACTTATAAACTTCTTTTTATTTGTTACTATTAGAATTGTTGGAATCAACATAAAAGCAGCTATCTGGAAAACTGATTTTATGTATATATGAACAAACTCTACCTTCAGTTTAAAGGAGTCATTTCTCAAAGAAGAATGATTTCATATTTTAATTAAAATTTAGTCATAAAAATCCACCCAAAGAACAATACCCCTACTTCAAGGCAAGCACTTACTCTTTATATTTCTACAGACTTTCAGTATTCTGCGACAGTGGCCCTCTCCATACCTACCGCTGCCATGACAACACCAACAACACAAGGCCTTGCTTGATGCTTGACATGGCACCAAGCAAGTGACAAATGGGATCACATTCTTCATTCAAGTTGGAGACTCAAAAAAATGCAGAAACAATAGTTGTCATTAAAATATGAGTATAAATTGGGATGAGGCATGTATGTGCTTGAAAGATTCTAAAGGTAGTATTTGCAAAATAGTCCAGATATATGATATAAGTACAGACACTTGGCAGAGATAAAAGCAAAGTCTTTGCTGGTAGCTGGCTCAATTCATTTGAATGATAAAGTGGCTTATTCATATATGACAGATTACAGCATATTAAATTGTTAAAAAGATGATTGAGTTACTATTCATCTATTTATAGTGATGAAGGATTTATTTTATGCTCTTTCAAATTAATGAATCTTAATCAGTGGGCATAAGCATTTGGCCATGGGCTGACAATATACCCACAGTGGAAGATCTCCAGGGAATGAAATATAGAGTTGGAGTTCCATTATGACAACGTTTTAGATCTTTTATATAAGGTTTTTCATTTTAAAGTTTTAAAATAGGATAGAAGTTTTTTCTTTTTTTTTTTCACGTATGAAATAAACCCTAATTCAAGTGAAAATAGAGCAACAGGAAAAGTTTGGGAAAGCTCAAAGAGTAATGACAAGAAAAAAATTTGTGCCTCAAAGCCAGGACTTCTGACTTCCAAGACAAGCCCAAGAAAGGGATCGCTTTTGTCTTCAAATCTCTTCCTAGCCCACTGTTACCTCAGTCAGAGAGCAGAGAGGAATAATGACAAAGGTGGCCCCAGCTCTCCAGCACAATGCTCCTTTATGAGACCTACTTACGCAAGGGGCCCAAAAGGAAGCACCTAGTATAAAGCTGGATACAGATTAGAAAAGAGACAGACTGGAGAAACTATTCTAAGCCAGTGCATTGCATGCAAGGATGGGATCTATGACATAGCGGGAAACCATTAGGCCTATGGGGGAAGCCCTGGATTTGCACTGTGATTTTCCTATTTACCAAGTGCATCAATCAAAGAAATCTGAGTGAGTTCCTTTTTCTGTCCAACACTCTCAATTTAACAAACATTTATTAGGTAGCTGTTATGTTCATGGCACCAGGCTTTGAGCCAGACAGCAGTGTTTCTCCACCGGTGGGACAGGCTCTAATTGCCTCAGCATCTGCTGGGCCACACTCTGCAACTAGTGAATGGGAACCCCCGGAGGCAGGTAAATCTTGGGTAATTCTTAGGTGCGTGAGCATTTGAGAACCAGCTTTTAGCTAGACATAAAAAGATGGGTGGACACAGTTTGTACCTTCAAAAATATTCTAATTTAATATCCTTTTCTTTGAAAAGGGCTTTTGCCCTAAGTGGTTTCTAAACATTTTCTGACAACATTTTAACTTGTTTTTTTTGCAGGGGTGGAAGTGGTGGTTGCTGGGGATTGAACTCAAATCCTTGCACTTGCTAGGCAAATGTTCTACCACTGAGCTAAATTCTAACCCCATTTTAATTTGTTTGTAAAAGAGTTAACATTTTACAAGGTATTGCCACTTAATAAATATGATTATACTTATGTGATCTGATTTTATGAGTTGAATAAACCACATTTTAAGCTTCATATTCTTATTTAGAATCAAATAAAAAAGTAGTTAATTGTGCTGGTCTGCGCTCGTAATCCCAGCACTGCAGAGACTGATGCAGGAGGATCACAAATTTGAGCCCAGCTTGGGCTACATAGTCAGTTCAATACCAGATTGAACTACATATTGAGATCCTGTATTTAAAAAAAGGAAAGAGATGGGAAAGGAAGGGAAGAGAAGGGAAGAGAAGGGAAGAGAAGGATAAGAGGGCAACCATCAGGACTATTACTCTCTCTGATGATTTTCAGCAGTGTCCAGTGAGGTATGGCACCAGGAGCTAGTGAAGTACATTCTGCTTTTAACTGGTTGCATGATCTAGGACACAACCTCAACGAACTAGCCTTCCTCTTTTTTCAGATGAGGGCTTAGGTCACTCAGATGACAAGGTCTGTAACTATTCCAACGACAAAGTTCCCAGGGTTCTACAACTCTTAAAATTAATGAAATATTCTTGTGAAACACCTCCCATCCATGAGCTCATACTGGGGTCTGTGAAAAACAAATTTCACGTACATAAACATTGCTCTTTAAAAAGTTATTAACTCACATACTCAATCCATCTCAGTCCCTTTGATTTTACTACTAAATTGCCTCTTGCATTCATTTATTCCTCTTCGTTTCCACTCCAGCTGCCCTCGTCCACATCTTTCGAAATGACTCATTGGGACTGATGTGACAGCTTTCTGATCCCTCCAATTTCAGTCTAGGGACACTCTACACAGTCCCCAGCACCACCTCTCTGAAAACAGGTGTCATGATGTCACTCACCATCTTAAAGTCCTCTGTGATCCCCTGTGCTTAAAGCCAAAGTCTGAACACAGGGGTCAGTCCTGTAGAAGCCTGTCCTGTCCCTGCCACAGCCCCATGCAGTCTCAATTCTCACCATGTCTCAGCACTCACTTGTGTCTTTCAAAAAACCCCAGACACTTGTTCCATTTTTCCCCCAAAATGTGTTATAGACTTTCAATTTTCCCATCGTCTACTTTCTTTGTAGAATTCCATTTCCTCTCCTTGGATGCCTAACAAGATTTGTAGCCCTATAATATCTCTTCTATGTCCATAATTGTTACATTTTTCCATATTTCTTCTCTGACAGATTTTAAGCAAAATAAAGGCTAGGATTGTGTTTCATTTACCTTTGTACTTTTAGCGTCTACAGTAGTGACTCACATGTAGTAGATGTTCAAAAAATGGTAGGAATTATAAATTATATTGGCTAGAAATACCTTCCAATTTTAGAAAGAAAAAACAGAAAATAACAGAATGTCTCTGTAACAGAATATCTTACTACATATCAATTTCCTGTATTTAGATTTAAATGAATTTTTTTCTTTTCAGTATAGGTCACAGAAAATTTATAAAAGGTTTGTATGTAGCGTTTGACATAAGCATTACAAAATGTGCACTGTAAATTAACCTTGAAAAGACCTGAGTTAATCTCCCACCTTTGAGTGCTAGGTGTACTAGAAAGGCCAACAGTCAGGGCAAGGCTGGCAAGGGAGGTCATTCCTACCTGTTAGATCTGCGTTGGGCCACCAGCCCAGCTCACAGGCTTTGCAGGTGAACTCATCCTGCACATATTCATTCTCTTTGCAGGCTGTGCAAATCCAGCAGCAACTCACCTCTCCTTTCCGTATGACCTATAACAGGGATATTTCATAAGTGTTAAAGATGATTTCCTCCGGAAAGGCTTCTATTTCAGATGAAGACTTGTCTTCATGCTATGATTAAAAATAGCAAAAATGTAACTTTGAAAAATTCTCTGTGCCCAAGAATCCTAAAATGGCATGTTGGAATATACTTAATTATCCTACAGTTCAGATGTAAATGTCAATTCATCCCATCTTGAATTTGAACACTTTATTTCTTTAATACAGAGAATTCACTACATTATTTTTGCAGAATTAAACAATGAAGATTTAATTTTATCCTTGTTTATATTCATATTTATTGATTATTCTAAAGAGAGTAAAAATACATTTTCCTCTGAAAAAGCAATATTCTTTAACCATGAAAGTTCTTATAGGATAAAACAGTAATTCATAAAAACTGAGGAATGGTACATTTTTTGTTATAATTGTGAAAGACTGAATTAGGCATAATTTTACTCTAGAGAAAATTAATATACACAAAGGCAGAGTGATGGCTAAGAAAACACACACAACTATTGTCCCTGTCTGATTTGCTCTGACGAATTCAAATGATCACATCAGTTGCTGGGAAAAACATTATTAATCAGAAATTACTGAAGAGTTGCTTCTTAACTGAGCAGTTTAAACTTTCTCCAGTTTTTCATTTATTTGGCAAACAATTTCACAGTTTTACAGTATAAAAATAAACATCAAAACACTATTTGTTGTTTTACTTGTTGTCAATAAAAGTTTCTTATAGACAGCACAGGTTTTGCTTTCATCTGCAGCCTAACAATTTCTCCCTTTTATTGCTTAATACATGTACATTGATTTAATAATCAATATGGTTAGATATAAGTGAATCATCTCTTAATTTTTTTCTATTGGTCCTACCTGGTTTTTGTTCCTATCATCTGCTTTTCTGCTTTCATTTTTAGCATTCCATGTTATCCAAAATAGTGGCTTGTTAGCTAAACCTCTTTTGGTTTTAGTGGTTCCTCAAACATTTACAACGTGCACCATTAACTTACCACAGTCCACACTCAAACCACACTGTTATACTATAAAAACATAGAGGGGTATCATGTAAGAACCCTATGGTAATAGTCCTCTATTTCCCCTTTTATTTTTTGGATTATGGTTTAATACATTTTACTTACACATATTTTGTAGCATCTCCCCCACTCACACTGAATTGTTATTGTTGCTTTAAGCAGTTATTTTCAGAGTTTTAAAATCATGAAAACATTATATTTTACTATTACCCATATATTTGCAATTTCTAGTACTTCTAATTCCATTGTGTAAACACAAATATCTGCTTACATAATTTTCTTCTCCTTGAAGAGTTTTCTTTAATATTTACAGCAAAATATGACTTCTCACGAATTTATTTGTTCAAAAGACTTTATTTTGGCTTAATTTTCTAAAGCAATACTTTCACTCATCAATGTTGTTGTTGTTTTAGTTCTTCTGTGTCATTCCATTAACAGAATTCAGGGTTGAATTTTTTCTTTTTTTCCTTTTAGAACTTTAAAGATAGCATCCATTTCTTGTCTAGCATATACCATTTGTTGAGATGTCTGCTGCAATTTATATTTTGTTCCTTTGTATGTAACGGGCCTTTTTATTTCGGGTAATATTAAAGTTTTCTTTTTGACACTTTTTTTAATCAACTTACATCATCTTCATGTTTATCTTGCCTTATTTGTTGAGTTTCATTGATTTGTGTTTACATTTTCATTATATTTGAAAAATTTTTAGCCACTATTTCTTCAAAAATTTTTCATGTATCTCTCTCATGTCATATTCGAGCTTCAAATGCACTAGTAATATCCTGCAAGTTGCTGAGAGTCTGTTCATTTCTTTTTTCTTTTTTTCTTTTCTTTTTTCTTTTTTAATCACATTTGGCTATTTTCTATTGCTATGTTTTTAAGCACTGATTCTTACTTCTGCACTGGCTGAATCTCATCCACTGACGCATGCTTCTTAAGTATTTTATTTTTTATGTGCATAGATTGCATTTTGTAATTTTTATTTACATTTTGCTCTGATTATATTTGTGTTTCCTTTCACATTCCATAACATGTATTTATAGTAAGGATTTCTATGTCTTTGTATAGTTCACGCCATCAACATCGCTTCTAGTAGAGTTCAGTTTTTCTCCTGGTAATGTGCTACATTTTTCCACTTTTTCACATGTACAAAAAGTTTTGACCGGGTGGTGGATGTTGTGTACATGAAGGTGTAGACTGTAGGAATACTTTTTCTTTCCTTCTTTAAGGAGTGTTGGACTGTGTTCCAGCAGGCAGTTATGTACCTTGCAACTCACTTTGCACCTTTGGAGGCTTTGCTTTAATCTTTTAGAGCAGTTTCTAGAATAGTTTCTGCTCTAGGACTTTTTTAGCCTCATTATTAAGTTATGACCCTTCTAGTGTCATTATTTAATTCCATGTATATTCAACAAGTTACCTCTCCTCTGGTTAGTGGAAACTCCAACAAGTCTTGTTTCTATGTTAGCTCTAGAAGTTCAACTCCCTAGTAATTGTTCTTAACCTGGACTCAAAATTCTACTCTACTTACCTGTGGGTTGGTATTAGAATATTCAAAGGAACGTCTATGATAATTTCTGAGGCTTATTCATTTTTTTTTTCCCGTATAGATCCATTTCCTCCCTTTCTCTCTATTGGAACTTCTAGCTGCCTTGGCCTTCCCGAAGTCTTCCGGCTACTTAAATTAGCAAGCTGGACAAACTCTTTGTGTTTGCCCTCATTGAAGAGTCAGGAAAATGCCTCCAGGAAAAAGCCTTAGTGTTTTAGGGTTTACTTTGTTTGTTTTCCTTCACTTCCCTGGCATTGAGATTATGCAGTGTTTGCCAATGTCTGAACACAGTTGTTTCATATACTTCATCAAGCTTTCGTATTATTTTCAGCAGAAGGCTAAATACGGAGTCTGTTATTCTGTCATATCTAGGGGCAGAAGTCCTTCCCTAAAACATTCAGAGTTACCAAATAATTCCATATGTAGAGTCAGAATTAAACTGTAAATATTGCCATACTTTAAAGTCATAAGAACTCTTGCCTTCATGAAAATAAAATTGTTTTCTTGCAGACCAAGTTGTAATTTATATCATGATTTTAGGATTACATAAAATGATAGAATTTTTTCAACAAATGTGAAAGGTTTTTCATTTTTTACTTTAATTTTAAATGACTTTCGAAAGTCAAATGAAATAAAGTCTTTTTTGAAAAACAATTCACAAGTACAGTATCTACAGAATAAACACAAGGAATTTACATTCCAAGTGTTAATATTTTTGTAAATGATATACGAGAAAAACTGAATTAGTAAATCAATGTCGTTTTTCTTTTTTAATTATGATTAAGCAGTACAATAAGAGTCAACACAAAATACTTTGTCACTTCACAATCTTTAATATTTTTCTTTCCCTGTAAAATTAGTACTACTGATTAGACGAATTTGAAATGTAATAATGTTGAACGAATTTACCAACCCAAATTTCCTTGTCCTTTTAGTGTCTCCTATGTCTGCAATCCTCCAATCAAAGGAATTGAAATCAAAAGAACAATATCTCATTGGGTGGTAGATATTACCAGGGAACGATGGTAAAACATATCTGTAGTTATCTTACATTTTGACAGATGTGTTGCAATGTTTCCATCTTTGCAAAAAATGAATGATAATGCTTTTCAAACTGCATCTGCTTGATTTCACATAGTAGAAGGTTCATATTCTATCACATGAAGCAGTTTTTCTCCCAGAGGGCGTTAAATTATGATATTGACCAGTGTGTTATATCCTGGAGCGGGAACATTACAATGTGCCCACTTTCTCTTCTCAACTGTGCTACTGAATAGCAGGGACTCAACACATTATCTAGTTCACATAGCTATTTCTGTATAAAGCAAAAGGAAGAATTGGTAGCAAATGGTAGAAATATTATAAACTATACACACGTACTCATATGTAACCATATATACATGTATTCTACACTATATGTTTTACAGTTTCAAACTTATTCTTACCACATTTTATTTTATTATTAGGAAAAGTGGGGTGGTACTAATTGCTTAACAATTTTGTTCAAGAATGGATTTCCAATCTTCCAAATAGAACACTTTTTTTTTTAACAGACTAATGCTAGAGTTGGACTAAGTAAGCAACTGTAAATATACAGGGTTCTTTCAAAAGCAGAAAAATGTGCAGAAGATGAAAACAACATTAAAAGAGCAAAAGAAAGAACTAATTAATAGTCCATCTTATGAGGATGATCTTAGGCTGCTACAGATGACAAATGTGGAATCTAAAACCCTGACCCCAATCTTCCATCTTGATGATGCATGATTTAAAACAATTTGCTCACTTTAAAATTAATGACCTATATGAAAAAGTGATAGTGTAAATGTGAGCTCAATATAACCAACATATTCTTTAGAGAAGGATATTATTAGAAATTATGTTTCCTTCATTTGCAACTTCTACCAGTTAGCTTTACCTACCAACAAGAAAACCAAAAGACTAACTCCTCTAGCAGCATTATCAACAATGATCTGGCACACATCTGGAGTACCTAAAGTTCCCGCTGGAAACAAATATAAATGGTTTCTCAACAGCCTCTGCTGGCTACTTTGTGAGAATGTCTTACATCATGCTGAACATGGCCATGACTCCTGTACTTTGATACTCAACAAATCTGTTTGAGTATCTGTTTGTCTTCTTTGCTCACCCACAAGAAATCAGAGTGACACTGGAGGCCAAAGTTGGCAAAAGAGGCTGTCCAGCTAATGTAAATAAAGCGGGCTTCCAGGGCTATGCTTCTAATATCTTTCAAAATTAAACTTTTTCTCTAGTATAAAATGATATCAACAAATAGAATAAAATCAGTCTTGTTAATGAATAGAAAAATAAAAATTCTGACATCTACAGTTTGGAGGATATATGTAAGTGGGCTTTGTTCTACATATATAAGCTATTGTTTTACTATATTAGACTAGGATATATGTAAATGAAAATATATTTATGACATATGTCATGTTCACCAGAAATCTGGTTGGGTGAGGATAAAAGGAAGTCGTGACCATCTCTCTTTTCTTAATCCAGACTCCCATCCCAAACCCTTACTGTGGGTGGAGAAAACAATCTAAAGATAAACTCAAGTGAAAAAAAAAAAAGACAAAAATAAATAAGAAAGAAGAAAGAGGAGGAAAGAAAGATTATGATTCCACTGAAAGAAAGCTATGCGGTTCTTTTCCTTCCTTTCCTGCCAGTATTTTTGTCTCTATGAAATTCTCTCTAACTTGCTCACAAATATTGTTTCCTTAATTCTGGATTCTGTTTCCTCAGTGTATTAAAAGTAGATCACCAGTTGTGTTTTTATTGTGAACTATTGAGAAACCCAGGCTTAGAAATTGAAATTTGCATTTGTAGGAAACATGCCAGTTCATATAATGAAAGATAGTTGAATAACATGTGGCCGTGGGATGATAAGAGCTTTGGGGTGGCTCCAAGCCCAGCTTTGGCAGATTCTAATTGAGAAAGCTCTGGGCAAATGACTCAAACCCTCCAGGTCTCAGATCCATCATCTATAAAGCACGGGTGATTATATTTGCTTTATATGTATTGTTTCAAGGAGAAACTGAAATGATGTGTGTAAAGTACCTATTGAATTTACATAAGGACATATTAAAATATAGTCCCTGATCCTCATTCCTTTTGCTCTCCTTCCTTTCTTCCTTCTAATTCTCTTCCTTTATCTTCCTACCCTTTCTTGTTCTTTATCACAAGGGAAACAGCAACAGGCTCTGTAGATGAGACCCACACACTCCAGACCCTCTCTTTTTGTTTGCACAACATTGTATTTTATGTGCGGCCATAGACTCACTTGGCCTCACATGTCTCTTGGACCACTGGCCACCAGCTACTAAAAGTTCTAGACACTTCTGCCACTGTTCCTTCATCTTCTTGCATCTATACTGTCGCTCTCTCCCCGGGAGTAAATGGTTGGTTCCAGAATTTCTCCTACTGGACTTACCTTGGCAGGAGTCTTGACCAGACCCTAAGGGACCTGCCCAGACTCTAAACCCTCTGAGACTTCCAGAATTGAGGAGAAGCAAAGTGACAAGGTATGGACTCTGGCTTCCTCAGTAACTGTCTAAAAAGATTAGGTGATGTAGCTCCTGTGAGCAAAAAATGTCACCAAAGGAAGCAGAAATAGGGTGGTGTAAGCACAACCACTCAGCTCCACCTTTCTTCTAACAGTCTGCACAACCTGTCTAGAGATCTCTCTGAGGTCCAGTCATCATTTATGCTGGGAAGCAGCAGGGAAGCAGGGTGCTGCTCAATAAGGCATCACCTTGCATCGCTTTGTTTTGTTTTCCTCCATTCCTTCATGTCTCACTTCTCTTTTCCCCTCATTCTGACTTCTCTGGGATCGAATCTCCCAATAATGCCTTAGTACTTAATACTCACACAGCTTTCAGCGCTCAAGGCAACTGTGCTGAGACACCTGTGAACTACAGTTCCCAGGACCTCCTGCCAACTGTCTTCTGGACAGATTTGCCAAAACCAGAATGAATTAATGGGAGAGAGAAGAAAAGGAAAAGAGAAAATCCAAGGAATCCTCTTCCTCCCCACTTTGGGGAACATCTTAGGTAGAGGCTGACTTCTTGTGTGCTGCTAGATGGGAATAGATTCCTACCGTTAACTCAACTCTGAACTGCCTCAAAATCTTTTGCTCTTATAAACAGTTCCTTATATTAAAGTCCATCTTTTGGACTGTATGACATGAGCTCTTTTTTCCTGACTAGATCCTCATATAACATACAGCAATAAAAGTATAATGTTAGTTAACTGTGTTTGTGGCATGATAGAAATCATTTTTTGTCTCTGTAAGATATTATAAGATATGTATTTCTAAAAATAAGAAAACTGGGCTTTTAACTGATTAAAATAAAATTATCATAAGAACATTCAGTGGGTTATCAGAAATGAGATCAAATTATTAGTTAACATTTTAAGTGGCACTGATTTTTATGAGATCTGATCAAAAGGGAATATTTAAAGAAAAACAGAAAGTATTGCACTAAAAATTATTGCCATTAATCTCCTACAAAATACTCCCCCTCACTTCCAACACATGCACCCCATTGTTCTTGCCCCTTTCTGAAATGGGAAATTGCCTTTCGTGTCTTTTCATTGGCTGCCATGGTGTTCTGAATTGATTCAAATCATTTACAGTAATTTTTTGTCAAATAAAATTATTACAGTGTATTCTCATCCACCTTATTCACTATGTCTGGCATGATGTGACACCTGGCTCTTCCCCAAAGTCAAAATGACCATGGAAGGTCAACATTTTGAAGCCACAGGACATGGAGGAGCCACAGTAGCCAGCTAAAGACACTTAGGAAACAGAACTTGCGGAACTCTTTCAGAAAGTGGCAGGAAAGGCGGGATACGTGTGCTCAAAGCAAGAGGAGTACTTTGAGGGGGACTCATTGCAATGTGTCTTTTAGTGTGATAAACTTTCTTTTATTTTAAACACTCACCATATGTTTTGATCACATCTCATAACATGAGTAGTCTTTTCCCAAAAGTGCTATTTCCCAGTTAAGAAGAGAACATGTCATACAATCACCCTGTAAGCTGCCTCCTCTCGCCAGTCTTCACAATGGTTACTAAGATCGGACTCTCAGCATCCTGAGCCTGGTAGGTGGCAAATTAATTGTGTTAGAATGTTAGTGCTATTATTCAGTAAATGGGATGCGGGTGTCATTTGTTTCTGTGCTTCCCAAGGTGCTTATGGGAAATAAACATCCCCACCTTACCTCTGTTCTAGGTGTTACTGAAAACAGCCATATTTTTCTCCTGCAGGATACATAATATTTCTAAAATTGATCTGTAGGAGATTTCTTTTCTCTAGACTGCTCTGTAATGGCTCAGCAATGATTTTTGGGATCTCCTTCAATAACACTGGATGGGTGTAACACACATACGTTGCCAGAAATACTTGAGTATGGAGGCAGAAAGATGAATGCAGACAACTTTGTCTCTGAACTTGGGGAGAAGAGTGGCCTCTTCTGGGATGTGCAAGTGGCCTACACAAGCTATGCGGCCAACCATTCATGGCCTGCCAGTGGTCAGAGTAACAATTATGAGGGAATTGCGACAGGGAGCTGCAGCACAGAGAATCTTTGGAATAATTTGGTTTTCTTTTCTGCCAATATTTTTTCTGTAAATCCTGAAAAATCAAACTTTGCAGTTATGTAAACTGTTTCACAACAGATTCCTTCACAGCAGACTGAATGCCACCCACAGCTGTACCAGAATAAAGGCCCGAGACCAATGTGCAACATTCTCTAGGTCAGAGAAGTGCACGAGCTCAAGGTTTCTAAATTCTCCCCACCATGTGACTTCAGCCTCACATGAGCTGGCTTTTCTCCCACCTAGAGAGGGCTGGGGGTTTATCTCAGTGGTTATAGTGCTTGACTAGCAAGCGCAAGGCTCTGAGTTCAATCTCTGGTACACACACACACACACACACACACACACACATACACACACACACACACACACACAAGGATCTTCCATCTAGAAAAGATGATGCAGCCAGAATCCACCAGTCTGACATCTCACGGTAACAGTCAAGAAGCTCAGGACCACTGGCTTCCAGAGGATGCTCTTGCATAGCACTGGTTGTTGGCCTTACACAAAAGGACTCCTTCCAGACAAAAAGAATCAAAGTTTTGGAAGAAGGAGGACTCATACACACTGTGGCTAGAGTCACTCGTTCACTACTGAAATACTTCTGTGTAGATTGTTAATTAATGGTATCCATGTCTCCTGAATGACCCCACACTACCTCAGCCAAGTAAGAACTTCCTTAGCCAAATCTTCCCATTACTACTGTATTTGTCTATTTACTATTGCTATAACAAAATACCAGAGGTTGAGTGATTTACAAAGAAGAGAGATTTATTTAGGTCTCACTTTTGGTGACTGAAAGTCCAAGATTGGGCACCAATATTTGTTTGGTTGTTAGAGAGTGTCCCACAGGCTGTATCACAACCTGGAAGACAGCTGGGCACATGTAGAAGATGCTAAGCACATGTGGTGGACTCACTTTATAGCAACTTACACTCATGAGAACTTACTCCCACTCTGCAACGCCACTGGGGTTGATGCCACTGATGACCTAATTACCTCCCAACGGTCTCCACTGCTTCAAGGTTCCACCACCTCTACATCATCACACCAAAGACAAAGCTTCCAACACATGAACTTTTAGGGAACACACACAAACCACATCCACATCATGGCATTCATAAACTCAAGAACTACATATGGCCATGGCAGATGGCCTTTAGCACCCTGTCATAGCCAGAGAATGGAGAATACTTTCATTCATAAATTATCATGACAATTATTAACTACTTTTTCTACAGAGAAGGCATAAGATATTGAAAACTAGACTGATTTGACTCAGAAGTTTGTTACTTCCTCAGAGTGGCTGAAGTCATGGAGAGTTTGATGACAAGACAGTTCTTCTCAGCTACCTAAAATAACTGCTGGTCCCGAATCTTCCATTTTTCTTAGAACATTAAAATAAGCCTTCTCTAGCATCCACACCAAAACGTACATACCTCACAATTAGATCTCTGCCCTTGGGACCTTTAAGAGTACTTAGGGTACCCCCTCTGCTGGGGTATGCTGCAGCTCCCAGGCAGAGATGAAAAAGCAGCATGGTGGCATGGTGAGGGGGCCAGTGCCTCACACACAAACTACTCCAGCCCCAGCTGTGCAATGCGACATTTGTGTGACAGCCTGTCTTCTCCCAAGATGAACCACAGAAAATTAGAGATGGGAAAGGCCTACTGGTTCATCTATTCCATACTCCTGCCAGCTCACACGCCCTCCCCCATGCCCCATTTCCTTGTGCATCACCCAGTTTGATTTTAAATAGCATGAGATACAGACAGAGCTTCTTTCATACCTCCCTCGTGGAGAATTCTCTCTAGCACATCCAGCAAATGCCCGATGTTTTGAGTTTTTTTCCTTCTAGTTGTATATATACAGTAATGTTATGGTTGCTCACTGGGCCCACCTAACCCAGTAATGAAAAAACTCCTAGATATAATTACAAAGTGGGACTCCCTGTGTTGGAAAAAAAAAATCCATTTTGGAAGAATCGAAAGACTTGGTAGAGAAGAGAGAAAGGATGAGCAGCGCTTCTGGGTTACCTCATTTCAGCTTCTTTTACTTTAGTTATATTCTTATTTAGTATCGTTCAGCCTTTGCCTTTTTTTTTTAACAATAGCTAGAACTATGACTAAGCAGTGTTATTGGTTTTGGTTTCCATGTTTACTTTTGTTTCAAAAATTTTGACTTTAAAATATTTACTTGAAACAATTGTATCTATTTAAGGTGTACAATATGAGGTTTGATAAATGTACACGTTGTGTAATGATTATCACACTTGATTAACACATCCATCACAACACATGTACATTAGATTCCCTGAACTTTCTTTAGTAACAGTTGGAACTAAGACTAAATAGAATTATTGGTTTTGGTTTCCACATTTACTTCTGCTTCACTTTTTCATTCAGTTACTCATCTCCTTTCTGTCTACATTACATGTAAGTTCCCAGCCCATCACTGCAATTAAAATAAAAGCTATTCAAATATCCTAATAGTGAACCTATTCCATTTCCTAATCTTTTTTGTCTTTTAAGTTTTATCTAAACGTAAGAGTAAAACAGTAGGCCTAGCACATCTTTTCTAGATAGTCTTAAGGTGAATATGTGTGTTTTTCTGTACAAGGACTCAGGCAGGATGTCTCAGAAATACTTTCCGAGAAGGACCTCCGCTTACCTTAATCTGCCCTTTCAAGCAGGGCTCGCTGCACACAGACCGCACCACCCCGCTTTTGTTCATCTGTATTTTGTAATCATCGATGTTCAGCACACCTTCATGCCAAGTTCCAACGTGCACATAGTCATAGCGATTAGCTTCCGTGTACTGCAGGTTCATGATATCATACCTGTAAAGCAAACAACACACAGGTCTTGTAGGATATGGACATAATGTAGAGAGCAAAGAAATTTTGTCTCTACATGTTAAAAGAGGAAAAATAAAAGCTAGAATCATCACACATCCCAACACTAGCTATTGTAAAACTTTTTAGTTTAATTATAATGTGTCCTCTGATTTTCTAGAATCTATCTATGTATCATCACTAAATAGTGTTCTCGTCATATTCTCTGCTTATACTCCAAAACTGTGTTGACCATTTCCTTCCAATTATCATTCATTAAATTACTCTTTGAACAAGTAGCAATCTATGAGAACATTAATTTATATATTTGGTTAGTAATATTCCAAATATCCTTTTCATATTCACTTTCCATTTTCATTATACTGGATTAAAATACAGAGTTTTTACCAGTTCTGAAATTTTTTAGGTGCTAGAAGAGCAAATAATCTGAGAAAGACATCTTTAATTAGTAAGGATGTTGGAAATTTAATGTCACATGTATGAACACTTAAATCGATCTATTTCCTGAGCAGGACAAACATTTTTGAAGTCAAATAATTGGTGTCAGTTATTTCAGTAATTTCAAATGGAGAAATGTTACTAATGGCACAATATACATTTAGATCTCTTCCCTGTAGTGATGTATATCTTCTCATAAAAATAAATCTTTACTTCAGGCTGAGTGTGTTCTGGGGGCCAGACCTCATTTTTCCAGGGCAGGAAACAGATGAGGTTCTCCAATGCAGTGGAAAGAGCAGAGGAAAGAGCAGTGTGTGAGCTGGAGCTCTTACAACATTGCCAAAGTGCCTGGGAACGTCACCAACCTCTTCAAGCTTCTTGGGGTTCTTCGAGGGTATATGAACAGAAGGTATGTCAAGAAACTCCTTTATATTTGGGATGGATGTGTAGTTTCTATGGTCTGAATGCTGGTATCTTAAAATTCATACCCTGAAATCCTAACCCAAAAAGTGATAGTATCAGGAGACAGGTCTTTTGGGAGGTGATTAGTTCATGAGTACAGAGTCCTCATGAAAGATATTTGTGTTCTTATAAAAGCAAAATCCAAAAACATGCCTTGCTTCTTCCACCACGTGACACAGTTGGAAAGTGCCATCTGTGAATCAGAAAGCAGTAGCTCAGTAGACGCCAAACCTGCTGGTGCCTTCATGCTGGACTTCCTTGCCCCCAGAATTGTGAACAACACATTTCTGTTGTTTATAAGCCACACAGTCTACCGTATTTTGTTATAGCAACCCCAGACAGACTATGACAATATGTAAAACTGTATCATGAAATCATTCATATTTATATTTCTACAAATACTTTGAAATACTCTGGTTATTTTCATTTATATAAGAAAACTGGAGAAAATATTTGTGTCAGCATGACTGTTCAACTCTCAGCCATCGAAAAGTCTCTGGTATTCTTACATCCTCTTTCCGTGTTGTTATTCATGCCAAGCAAACAGTAACTCATGTGGCAATGTGCCAAAGTCCAATGTCTGGCTCCCTTTTTCTTTTTTTCTGTGCCAGGGATCAAACTCAGGGCCTTGTGCTTGAGAGGCCTGGCTCCCTTTTTACTGGATCTGTTGTGAGATTCTCTTTCTGCAGTACCTATGCATAGTTCTCTCCCTTCTGCTCTAGAATGAGTCATGGTCTCTTGCTCTTTATGCTTTACTCAAGGAAACAGATGTTATTTAACAACACACATGCCTCTTCCTCTCCCTTCCTCCTGCTTCCCTTCTAATCCATCCTGGAATCTTTTCTCTTTAAACCTCACTCAGACTCACAATCTTTCTCAGCCCATCACTCTGGGACTCTACTACCAAGCAGCCTAAGTTGGCTTTTGAAAGCTATTGGCTGTATCTGGCCTGATTCTTTACCTAGACAATGATTACCAGTTCATTGGCATTTCTGCCTATACTTAATGTATAAATGTATCCTATTGTCCACAGGGTAGTTCCTGGCTTCTCTATATCCAGATTCTGATAGTTTCTACAAATAACTAACTCCTAAAAGAAAAGGGGAACAAGGGAGAGTAAAGGAAGCATACCTTCACCTAAAGAGCAAAACTTACCAACAGTGAGAACAGAATAGTGCACCTGGAGCTCATTATTAATTTTTTAAATATAAATATCTTTTATCGATAAATCAGTTTCCTAAGACTTTTATTTCAACTTCCTTATTTGCTCTTTCACAAGAGAAATGGGTCACATGTCATTAACATTTAGAAACTGAAAAATTCAAAATATTTGCATATGAAAAGACATTTTTGAGAGGTCTCAAATACTGGAGAAAAAAAACAAGAAGAAAGAAATACTAAAAGATACCAAGGGA
Source organism: Hystrix cristata (assembly GCA_004026905.1). Taxonomy (NCBI): domain Eukaryota; kingdom Metazoa; phylum Chordata; class Mammalia; order Rodentia; family Hystricidae; genus Hystrix; species Hystrix cristata. The sequence goes on from PVJO010014307.1 coordinate 17,615, forward strand.
AAAACACTGACTTGCTGAAATGTGTGTACAGTGTGTATTAATGAACTCTGCTCTTTCCTCTTGACACCAGGGTTCTTGCTGGGCGTATTGGCTTTGACTTGGGACATCCTCACAGTAAATTACTCTTCACAGCATCCTCTCAGTGTACTGGGTTTATGTTGTGTGGTGATTAACTAAAGTAATTACAAGAGAGATCCAAAGCATGAGTGATGGTAATGGCAAGAGCTGGAAACTCCTGGAAGTGGTTGGAACAGCAGCTAAACAGACATTAAGCTGACCAATTTCAAGCAGAAGGAAATGGTCCCTGAAAAGGTACCATGGAGAAAGTTCATAATTTGAATGTGTAATTAAACATGGAAGAGAAACAAGCTAAAATTTAGCACCTATGTTTTTGATAACTTACAGATAGAAAAAGGAAGAGGAAACTTGTAATTTCTTGGGTATAAAAAATGCATCTGGACCCACCATACATGCCCTGTATGCTTTCTTTTGCAATCATGTCTGACCCAGTACTGAGCCTCTCTTCTGGTGGAACTCAAGATTACAACACAGTTTAGAGGGGCAAGTGGTCCCCCTCCAAATTTCATGTCAAATTTCAGGTCATGATTTCTCCTGGTACCATGTCCTAAGGTGCTCAGCATCCCAAAGCTGAGCACGTTTTCAGGCCATGGATTTTCTGTCCCGCTCACATTCTGATCAAAAGTTGCTCTCACTTAACTGGCAGATGAGAAGAATTCCCGTGAATTCATTATTTTAATCACTGATAATGACATCTGTATCCTTCCTGGAGCTGATGGATTTTAATGGAAATTCCTACTTAGCCTCCATAAGGGATTATCTATATGCAGAACTCGAAGCATCCATAGAAAGAAGAGATACATGGAGAATTAGGAGAATTATTTAGGGTCACACAGTCTCTTATTGTACTTTTACCATGACAGAAGATTTCCAGCAATTTTGCCTAACTGTAGGATTAGCTAAAAAGCTGCAGGATGTTAAAAAAAAGATTATACGCCTCAAAGTTGGACTGCTCTGCCCTCACTACCTGCCCACCGGGTGACTTCAGGTGATTTTCTTAGTTTATCTAATACTCAGTTTTAATATACATGAAGGAAGGATAATAATACACCTAGAACAGTGATAATTAAGTGACTTGATGCTCTATTTTAACACAACTGTGCTTTCCTAGAAAGCTCCGGCTCGCAGGCTGAAAAATAACAGGGGCTACAAGGTTGTGCGAGTATCGTGCAGAGGCCAAGCCAGAAGGCCTTCTGCCTTCCTGTTAAAGGTTCTCATTCTTCTGCCACTCTAATTATCCCTTTCCTAGGAAAATGTATGTGATGGAAACTGACATCATCTTCCACGTACCATTTACCAGTGAGCTCACTGGTGGCATCAAAACAAGTGTTGCAGAAGAGACTACGTGTAAAATGACTTGGGGGAAAACATTTATGTGCGTGTGTGCATGACTGCACTGCGTGGGCATACACGCAGACACACGCACACACACACACACACACACACACACACACAGAGATACTTAGTTAGGCTTTGTTTTTCTGCTTCTTGTTTGATGAATTCTATGAAACAATTTAGAAGCCACATCCTAGAAATAAAATTATTTCCTTTCTCTTTCCAAGAGACAGGTTAGTGCAAACATAAGTTAGCCTGAGAAAAGGGGATATATGTGCAGAATATGGTTCTCTTCACCTACTTAAGTGGGTACCACGTCCATAATATTTCCCAACCAGAATAGCACGTTGGCTAATTGATTGGAAAGATGCTAAGTGGCACAGGCCATGCCTGGAAGCCGACTGTTGGCCAGGTGTAATCTCTTCATGGTCTCTGGGATTGCGGAAATGTGCTAGGCCTCCTGAGGGGAGGGCCAGGGGACGGCTGGGTAGACGAATAGTACTGGAAGGATGGAGGGTTCTTGGGGTTTACCGAGAAGTGTTTCAATGTTTTCAAAACCAGTGTGGACTCTGGTCATTTCCATCTGATACTAACTCTGTCTTTCTTGTTGTCTAGCTGAATCTATCCTCACGACACCTGGACACCGTGAAGCCAAAGGGGGCCTCGTTGCCATCTGTCTTGTTCAGAAGGCTCACACAGTGATTCAGAGTCATTACAGAAAAGACTGCTTTACCTTCCAGGAGCATCCCCCTTCTCATCAAACCACACCTCCTCGCCAGACACGCCGACAAAGGAGGACTTGATGAGGAAGTCCAGGAGCTTGCTGCCGTCGATGGGCTTCATGGCATCACAGAGGCCCGCGTGGCCGGGGCAGAGAGCACGGTGCATGTTCTGCAGCCCATGTGCCATCGCGTAGATGGCATTGATAACAAACCCCATCTTACTGTCCTGCACGTAGTTTTCTTCTAAGCTTTCATTGCCTGCAACAGTAAAAACAGAGCGTTACCAAGCTCACATTCATCAAAACTAGGTCTGCATGTTTAACTGTCGAGCACTTTCAGGACACGCAGGGAAGGGAGGAGGAAAAGCTTTGCCCTGTTACCTGCCACAGTGTGTTCTACATGCAAATAGTTCACTTGGTTTCACTTTCTCTACTCAATAATGCACCTACCGGATGCGGGAAGAACTCCATACAAGGTGAAGATAAAGAATTTTTATAACCAAGCATCAGGGTGCACACCTGTAATTCTAGCACTTGGAGAGGCTGAGGCTGGAGAACTGCAAGTTCAAGGCCAGCCTGGGCAACTCAGTGATTTAGTGAGACCCTGTCTGAAAATTTAAAAATAAAAGTAAATAAATAAATGAATGAATAAGGGCCAGGGACACAGTTCAGTGCCCAGGCTTTGAGTTCAATCCCCCAGACTGAAAAAATTTTTCATAAAAGACAGTTCTTAAGGAGCAATAAAAATAACTCCTATTCTCTTTTGGCTTCTAGAAACTTACATTAAAAGTCTCTCCCTATCTCATGGTATAGGAAAAGCATTTTTTTATTCTCTACAACAGTTTGTAATTCATGTTAAATCAATGTTTGCATTATCTAGCCCCTGGTATTTTCTTTGGGCAATCCCATTATTTTTATCATTTCAAAGGCCACAAAAACCCAGAGTTAGAAGCAGACCTGGGTATGGAATATCTTCTTATTTATGGTTGGAAGTACAGAAATACTTAAATAAGATTTGCTAATTATTAGAAACTCAAGTGAAATAATTTTTGATGGAGGAGTCATACTACACATTAATTTTAGCCTTTGGTTTTACCTGTGAATATCAAAAGCCCTGCAATCATTTCTGCCCAAGTAAAAGGGTTCCCCAGGCAGCAAAGAATTTCACAAGACAAGTAACGCATTATATGTACGCTCTATATTGGAAGTTGAAATTTTAGTACTTGCATGTGGATGAGAAATTTGGAGACCATTTGAGTTTGATAAAATAAAGGCAACAAGTTTGGGAAGAAATACGGATTTGGTGTACACCACCGGCATGACTCACAGACTTCGTATTTAGTTTCGAAAGTGTGCTTCTCTCTGCAGTGGATTGTTCCTTTGCCCACATGACTGATAGTGAGGGGTCTATGCAACCTATGTCTGCTCCAGGTACTAGAAGTTGGGCAAATTGGCAGAATCAGCTTCTCATGGGGTTGAGAACAACATGAAACTCTGTACTCCATGTCAACTTCCCTCTTTGTTCCACTGGCCATTAATGTTCTTGAGCTAAAGGATAGCAGAGAGTGCCTAAGAAGTTGAAGAGCTTGAAGTCTTTAGAAGGAATGGTAAAGAGTTTTGACTTTGATATTGAGCTTGGGATGAAAATAGAAACTTCTAAAGAGTTCTATTTAAAGGATGCTCTACTTAGATAAAGTTCAAAATGTGCAAAAGATACAAGTACGTGTACCCTAAGAGTAAGATACGAAACACTCGGGCCAGATAGAAGGGGGAAAAGATTCAATTCCAGTCCATCTTCCATATTTGCTTGACAGGATATTATTAAAAGAGAAATTTGCTAATGTAATATTTTCCATATTGAAAAGAAACTTTCCAGAAGGAAACGAGGATTAAGAGAAATAGTGCATTTTAAAATCAAACTGCACAGAATAAGCATAGAAAGTTATGTAAGACAGAAAGCGAAGATTCTCCTTGCAAAAACTTCCAAGTCACTGAAACAGAGTAACTTACGTCAGACCAAGAATCCCTGGCCTTACTGACAGTTTTCTTTCCCTCCAGTTGCAAACTTGCTAGGATAACAAAAGCGGTAAATTAGTACCACCTGTCTGATAACTTTTAAACAAGACTTTACAGGCCATTTTGAGTACCAAAGAGATGGAGCTATAAGTTATTGGAATTAGAGAAATTTCCAGGATGGGAAGATTGATTGAGTGGTCAAAAACCTTCAGTGCAGTGGCCACTTAAAGGACCCTACTTAATATTAAAACCATCCACTTGAAGTTTCATCTGTTAAAAAATCAACAGCAGGATCAAAATTATAGGGAAATACATATAGCATTCTCTATTAAATGGAAAATTCTCTATTAGCGATAAGCATATGGCCACTGAATTTGTTATTCCTATATTGGTAATGACTGTTTAAGATTTATTTTATATGCATAAAAATTGTGTCACTGTCCCTGGTACAGATGTCTTAATCCAGTGGTTGTCTAGTGGATACTTCCTTCATCGACACTGAGACAGTAAGTAGTCTTGGATACCCGTGAGGTTAGTGTTTTTCTTTTGATTCTTATTTAGGGTGATCATATACCCAAACTGGGTCACTTTTCAGAGTGGAAGTGATGCTAACAATAATTATTCTGAAACACAGGTATAAAAAAGGCAAACTGAGAAAACTGATCCATTTACACCCTAAGTATATCTATTTACTGGTGTAATTACAAGTAAATACATGTGTATATATACCCACATATGGATATATATATAAATAACCAGTACAATATTTTCATTAATTTTAACTGATTTACATTTATTTAACTTTAACGGGAAGCATTTACAATAGCAATAATAGCTATCTTTTTTAGCTATTAGCTATCTATAGTACTCAGTAAATGAGATCTAATGTTTACTATTTTCCTGCCAACTAGGCATTAATCTCACAGTTTTACAGGTGCAGAAAGAGTGTGTTATAACTTGGATCCAAAGGCCTCCTTGGTCCTTGTTCCTTCTGTCGCACTCAGTGGTTACATGGTACAGATAAGAAAGCAACAGAGGAAGCACTTTTCTGGTGGCAACGGACAGGGCTTCCTGCCATGCACCAGCATCTGTGCCAACCCTGGTTTGGGGCTTCTTCCTGGGAGTGTTCCAGGTGCACACAGCTGCCTCTCTGACAGAACTGCTGGCACTCAATCTCCTGACAGCAGACTATGATGAAGAAGCCTAGCCTGTCAGTATTCACCATACAGAGAGAAAGGAGACTAGACAATTGTTTCCAAGGAATAGTTGCAAAGTAGTAGCTCACACTCTTCTCTAAAATAACCAAAAATAACTTCTGTGTTGTGCCAATCTTCAGTGAGCTCATGTACTTCCCCGCCAGCTCTGCATACAAAGGAGGAGTTGACCACTAGCAAAAACCGTCTCTTTGGCTACTACCCTTCTCATCTCTGCTGGCTCCAGTCAAAATGAACTATCATTTGGGGACACATGGCATAAAGTTGGAAAATCACTGGGCCTTTACAAGATCATCTTTGCCACAGCAAGTGTCTCAGATAATGTTGCCAGATCTATCATGTAACAAACAAAACATATTACAGGCTTCCCTGTCCTCTTAATATCCTATATTTTCATGACCACTAAATAAAAAATCAAAAACTAATAACATTGTCACTTAGTGGGAAGGCGAAAACATTTTGAGTCCCTGGTGTTTAGTCCCTTTTCATAACACGAGTCTCAAAGTTACTAGTGAGAAGGAGATTTCATGTTTCATTTTCTGTGGTGCATTAACTGTTATAGACCAGCAGGGTGTTATTAAGCCATTCTCTTTTCTAATATACTAAATGGAATCAAATAATTGAGGCTGACTGTGTTTATTTACCTTCTGAAGAATACCTGCCTAACTGCTTCACAATGGATTGTGAAAATAGCTACCTTGATTCTAAACAGTAATCTTGTTCTTTATTGCAAAAGCCTGAGTACCACAGAGTGCTACCTTGGGCTTCCACGGAGGCAGGAACAGGCAGTGTACCTCTAGAAACAGGAAATCCCTGGTGGCTGGGAGAAGGATGGTTGGTGCTATCTGCTGCCATTTAAGATGGTTATTCAGCAGAGTAGTACAGCAGAAAAAGCCCTGGGCCAGGCACCTGAGCCCATGGGATTCAGATGTGGTTCTGACCACAACCACATTTCCAGAAAGTCAACAACCAATTTCCAGAAAGTCATAGAACTTGGACATCAATCTTGACCTCCTTGAGCCTCAGTTTCCGAATCTCAAATATAACACAAATAGGTTATATTATCTTCCTGAAGACCTCTTTGCCCTTTAAAGTTATATGTGTTGCTCCTCTAATTTCTCATTTACTAACACCTGGCAGAGCCACTGACAGGTATTGTCCTTTCCAGTCCTCACACAACCATATGAGATAAATTCTCCTGTCTCCATTTGTCTTAGTTACTTTCCTCATTGCTGAGACAATGCTCAACATCCACAGCTAAGGGGGAAAGGTATTTTTTGGCTCATATTTTGTAGTTTTTAGTACATAGTCTCAGATGACTCCAAGGCAGGGCAGCACGGCAGAGGAGAAACAGCTCATGGCATGGCAGCAGAAGAGAGAGATCAAGGGCAGAGGGAGAGAAGTAGACCCTCCCAAGACATGGCCCCCACAGTGGCCCACCTCCTCCAACCAGGCTTCACTTCCCAACATCACATTTAGCCATCAACTCAGCAGTGGAAATCCACTCATAGGTATCATGCCACGAGGATCCAATCGCCTCCCCAAACGCCCGCGTATGTGCACATGAGGCTTTAGAGGGTCATCTAGATACAAACCATAAGGCCGTTTTACAGATAAGACCAAAGCACAGAGCAGTCAGGTCATGGCTGGGGAGGGAAGGGGTGCAGTGGCCTCCTTTCCTTCATCCTATGCCTTTTTATGGAGGGACTCACTGAGTAACCCCTCAAACTTCTCTTCTTACTTAGTGAGAAGAGCAGTGCCTTATTTATGGGTGACTTGAGAACAGTACACTGAACACACTCAGCCCAACTATTGCTGCCAATTGGAACAAGGCACTCGAAGATTCTGGTTGACCAGCCTGTGGGAATGTGGCCAATGGTTGTCCCACTGTACCAGTTACTGCACAGATTAGTGTAGCAAATTCTGGAGGCAAGAATTTCACATTCTGGACTCAAGTGTTCAAAGTCACTGTGGGCAGTATCTAATTCATGTTCGCATCCAGTTTAATTTTTTTGTTTTTCTGTTTTTATAGATTTTAAAAAACTTTTCACTGAGGTATAACTTACCTATAGTAAAGTACAGAAAGTTTTACAGATCAATAATTTTTCACACATGTACATGCCCATGTAGTTTCCACCAAGAACATGATGTAGAACATTTTGCAAAAGGTTTTCATTTATTTGGGATTTCCTGAATTTATACTAGCAATGTTTTAATCAGTACTTAGAGTACAGGTGCTAAGTGCTTGATTTTTTTCTGGTACTACCATCATGGGTACATTTTTAAAACACTGTTGCTAGTATACAGAAATACTATTAATTTTTATATACCTGAATTTTACCCTGAAAGCTTTATAAATTTACGTATTAATTCTAATTTTATGCATTCTTTTGAAAGTTCTGTATGTGTTTATTAACATTAATCTCTATATGTCAAATCATTGAGTACTCCTAGGTCTACTTCCTAGTTGGATCCAAACTTTAGAAGGAAGCACATCTGCTGGCCCACTAACATCCCAGCAGTTTGTGCTCAAGGCCCGTAGCTAGCAAGGACAGAGGCAATTTTCACACGCAGGCATTCCGTGCCCAGCGGCACTCTACATGCATGTCGCAACCCTGCCCAACAGAGGAACCCTATTACAAACAGAACATGGTATTTGTTCTCAAAAACAATTAGCGTGACATTCACTGTGCTTGTCTGATGTCCTGAGTTGGAAAATACAATGTATTAAAAACTATTCAGTTCCAATAAAGGAATTTTGTTGACACCTGCATTTCCAATTTTGTTAATGCAATCTCATTGCTAGGGAGGTAGGTCTAGTGGTGCTGCCTGTTCAAAACTAGATCCTTGGAATTAACTTCAAATTGAAAAACAAAACACAGGCTTTATTCTACATCCTCATAAAATAAGGAAGCATTCTGGGAAACATTGTTCAACATGATTCACCCTGGAGGAAATATTCTTCTGATTTCTTGGCATGTGTAGCTCTATACTGCTTCATTTTGTCTGACAGCATTGTATATTCAATATATAATTTGATACAATGTCATGCAGATTGAAATATGAAAGTCTGTAATTATTTTATATTATTAACATATCAAGCAAAAACATGAAATTCATATTCCTTTAATTTGCTCATTTTAGATTTATTGAAGGAAGATCAATAAGGTTTTTTTTTTTAAAAAAAGAATGACTTGCAATGACTACAATGCCCTCAATCTTACTAGACGGCTTAGGCTGCTAAATTTTCTTTATGCTTTTCTAGGGAGAATTTGTGATAAGAGTCAGAACAGTCTAGTCCTGCCCATGTTACACAAGTCTAGAATCTGTGAATATTTTTTCCCTTGATCTTACATTTTACTCTTGCCCTAAGGGATTTTCTCTGTTCACATCACTGAAAAATATGACCCCACCATTATTATCTATTCAATTTACTAAAATGTGAATTAATTCCTATGTAGGATGAAAGAGAAGAAAGGAAGAATCATTTAAACAAGCATGTTATTATCACTGTTAGTATTAGTTGAAGTTTGACTTCTTTACACCACCTGGTCTTTACATATATGCACAATACAGGCATTTTTCTGAGTACATCATCAGAACCTATTGTTAAGAGAGAAATTCCCCCAGGTCTATGACATAACAAACAACAGGCTGCTTGTGAATCGATGATAAAATATGGCGAGCCTCAATTTCACAACAACACAATTGCATTTAGCTAATTCATATTTCAAAAGATTATGGGGTGTGTGAAAAACAAGTAAGGATCATCACTGGTGTGTTTAAGTGATGTCGAAAATCAGTTAGTAACACTGAAACGAATCGAGGGGCTTTTTGTTCCTCTAAAGTGAGAAAACAAGGGTGGCTTGCCGTGTGCCTTTGCTTTTATTATTGATCCGAAACAAAATGATTTCATGGAGTTATAAACCACTCCCCTTGGAGTAACTAATCATTTCAGGTCTGCAGTAAGCGTTTGGCAGTAACTGTGGAGATGAAGTATTTTACTAGCAGCTTTAGCGAGTGTGGAAAGTTCTACACTTGTTGAAATTAATCAAGAGCCAGCTCCCTTTTCAATAACCTGCTGGGTAAGAATCCTTGGCCTCTTCTACAGGAAGGTAGATCTATGCTCGTAGCACAACCACTACTTATAGATGATAGGAAGGATTCCTTCTTTTAGATATATAAGGGAGTTTAATGATTTAACAGTACTGTGGTCCCCTTTGAGTTCCCATCAAAGGGTTGTTCTTTTTAGTATCTCTAGGTTCCTGTTGCAGCAACTTAGGCTGAGCTGATAACACAGAATGTATTCCACAGAAACCTGAGAGCTATTGATGAAAATTTTACTCATCTCTGATCTATTTTATTTAGGGTCTACTGTTAACCAGTATAGGGTCCTGCTTACTATTTAAAAAAACATATATTCTATATAGCATAAGTATTATAAGTCCATTTTTGTGCATGCCTTTTTTTCAAATATTTATTTTATTAGTACATGTTTGCAGTACATAGTGATTATATTCATTATGGGGGGTTGATACATGTACATTACAAATCTTAATTCTTTTTATATCTGCTTCCCCTTCCCTTCCCACTCCCTTCAGCTCTTGGTCTTCTTCCCATTTACAAAACACCTATCTCTCTGCTTCCTATTATATATCTCTTATTTTGCTCTTTATTTGTTTACGCTTTGGTTTTCTCATATAAGAGAAACCATGGAATACATAAGCTTGTGTGTATGCATTACTTTTGATGAATACAATACAACACCTATAACTTGAAAAATGTTGTACATAAAAAATTTACTTTGGGACTGTTACGGTTTAAATAAGAAGTGTTCTCAAAGATTCCTGTATTGAGGTTTGATGCCCAATGCAGCGATGTCAGAGGTGGGGCTTTGGGATGGTGATTAGATCATGAAAGCTTTAACCTTGTCAATGGATGAACCCATAGATCATCGTATAGCTCAATGGACTATTATGAGTTGGGGCCTAGTGGGAGGAAGTAGGGCACTGGCAACATCTTGAAGGGAATATCTTTTCTTGGGCTCCTTCTCTCTCACTCTGCTTCCCGACTGCCACAAGGCATGCAACGTTCCTCCATCGCACTCTTCCACTATGATGTTTGGCCTCACCATAGGCCCAGAAACAATGGAGCCAACTAACCATGGACTGAGATTTCTGAAACCATGAGCCAAAATCATCCCTTAAATTTTTTGTTTTCAACTAGTTGGTCACAGTGATGAAAAGCTGACTAACACAGAGACATATTAAAGACTCTCACAACCTCCAGCCTTTTTTCACATGCCAAGGATAAAAAATGAGGGCATGGAACAGAAGCCTGACATTTTCCAGACATACTTTGCAGTTTAAATACAGGCCACATGGTTTATTAAATGCCTGTATCACCTGAGATTATGACATACTGTGGCATTTTCGATTCATTTTCCCAGAGCATTTTCCTTAGTATTATTCATGTATGTTTTATGTAGATTTATAAACTATCAGGTAGACTGACACTGTCCTGATAGTACAATTGTAGGGATTTCTTGAGTGTCATGTTACCTGTTATGTGATGTCTCTTGAATGGATAAAATTGGAATTTCTGAGTACATAACATAAACTCATGGCTAGTGAGACTTCAGTCAAAATCTTTCACAGAAATTAAAGAGTAGCTCCTAAGATTAATGTTGTCAAGAGCATATAAGCAAGGAGCTCTTAGCAGAAAGAATTAATAAAACAAATTCAGGGTCTAGACTTCATACAGAACTGTTTGGATATATTAGCCACACAGCTCAGGCTGTGAGAAGAATATTTACAGAAACAAGGAAGCTAAATATATTTCTATAATAAGAAAGATCACCTTGAGAGGTCAGAGGGCTGATCCAAATCTATTAAAATTATACTCAGGAATGGAATGTAAAAACTCTGCCCTACTTGGTAAAATTGCTTCTCCCGGGATCTATGTTAACAATTCTGAAATAGCTACACATATGTATAACAAGGTTAAAGCAGTAGATAAATGAATAGCAAATGATAGAAACAAAGTTTACCACTATTGGAATGGGTAGGTACAGATAGGAAAAGAGGGGAAAACTACAATAATCCATGTGACACCAGAACAGACCTGGAGAAATCATATTAAGTCTAATACATAAACTGATAATTTGTAAAGAAGTGTTTACACGCGTGTTGCTACACATATATTTCTATTTACACACACTGAAGTAACAACATCCCAAAGCCACAAATGCACCCTGGTTTCTAATGCCATCCTTCAAGAACTGGGTTCAGGATTCTTTTGAAAAAGAACCAGTTATAGGGCAGGGGCAATTATTATACAAGATAAGCTTGAAACACCTTGTAATGCCAGAAAGTCAGTTCTCAAAAACAAAATAATGGAGCTATGTCAAAGAGACACTAAAGTCAAGGCAAAATTTTTAATACCCAAAGTCAAAACAATTTAAGCAATAAAACAGATAATATAGTATGGATTGTAATCCAAAGTATAAAACATATATCCATACTGATAAAAAGACATGTTCAAATAAAAATAACTGGAGAGAAGAGATAAATCTCTTATACAAAATATTTCCAAATAATTTATGTAGATACTTTGCTCTCAACAAGCTGCAACCTAGCTCCCCACTCTTAAATGTGGCAGTCACATCAGGAGTTGCTTTCCAATTTAGAGACTTTTTAAAAACTGCAAGGTCATTAGAAATACAGAAACTCTGAGGACTGTCCTAGCCCAAAAAACACAAACAGACATGAAAAATAGATATGATATCCTTGACTGGATTCTGGTACATAAAAAGGAGAAATTGATGAAATCTTTAAAAAATTTAGAGTTAATAATAGTGTATGAATCTCAGTTCATAATTGTGGCAATTGTTACTTAGCAATATAAGATTTGGCAATAGGGAAAAGTAGGTGCAGGCTATGTAAGAACTCTTTACACTATTTTGCAACTTTTAAAAAAGTACTCTATAAAAACTTTTATTTATTTATTTATTTTTTTTATTTTTACCAAGAACATGTATTGGTACATTGTATACATAATGATCATAATCAGCATGGTTATTTTGTACCTGTACATGATGTATCTTGGTTTTCCCTCCTCTTCCCCTCCCCACTCTTCCATTCACCCACCTCTCTCTATTTGCAACAAGTTTATTTACACTTTTCCATTTTTTTCCCTTTCATCTTACTTTTCTTTTAACCTTCTTCTTTATCCCCCTTTTCCCTATCTAGTTCTCCTCTATTTTGAATACTATCTCTTTTTTTTAAAACATAATACCTATTCTACCCCTTTGTCCTTATTTACACTTATGGTTTCTCATATCAGAGAAACAATTCGATGTGTACTCATAAGTGTTTGATTTATTTCACTTAATAGTATGTTCTCAAGGAACATCCATTTACATACAAATGACTCTAGTTTATCCTTTTTTATGGCAGAGTAGTACTCCATTGTGTAGAAAAACCACATCTTCTTTAGCCACTCATTAATTGTTGGGCATTTAGGTTGTTTCCAAGACTTAGCTATTAGAAATTGTGCTGCTATGAACATGGTTGTGCATATATCACTGTGATATTATGATTTTAATTCTTCTGGGAAGATACCCAGCAGAGGAATAGCTGGGTCAAATGGAACCTCTAGTTGTAGTTTTCTGAGGAATCTTCACACTGATTTCCACAGTGGTTGGACCAGTCTACATTCCCACCAACAGTGGAGGAGGGTTCCTTTAGTATCATTTCTAATGGATCATCAGGTCATAAGAGATAACACGAATGAATTCTTGCTATGTGACTGGATCTCAATTACATGATGTAAATATATATATATAATATACATATCTATATATATAAAATATATCTGTATCTGTATATATAGTCTCATTCACTTCACAAGGATTTTATGAGATTAGTGAGATTTCTATCCCCAGATTACTGATGAAAAGCCAGAAGTCTAGTTTGTTTTGATATGTCTAAGGTTGCAAAGTTTCATAGTGGTAGTCAATAGATTAACACCTTGCTTGACTTTCTGCAGAACTTTCAGTCTTAAGAATTATGTTCTCGGCTGGGGATTTAGCTCAGTGATTAGAGTGCTTGCCTTGCAAGCACAAGGGCCTGAGTTTGATCCCCAGCACCACCAAAAAAAAAAAAAAAAAAAAAAAAAAAAAGAATTATGTTCTCTCTGTTGCTTAGTAGCAGCCAGGGAGTGACATGATGTTACCTCCAGCAGAATGCAGAAGGATGTAGAATTTGACACCATATTGATAACTGGTTGTGTGTACAAAAGAATATTTGCCCCTGAATGTACCATATAAAATTGACAAAGAGATCTCCTGCAACATTTCATCATGTGATGAGGTTGCCACAATTTATTTCATATGAATGATGTAGATAGACATAGAGGCAGAATTGTTTGGCTCTTCATATAGGTATTCTGTCCATACTGCATAAAGAAAGTTAAAATCAAAACACAAAAAATCATTTAGAAAGGAAATTCTCCAGTGAGAGTCAGTATTCTTGAGTCTATGACCCTCAGGGTGACCTAACCACAGGATACTATACACTGATTCCCTAAGGTTCTTTCTGAGCTTCCAATCGCTTCACGGTCATTCTTTCTGAACACAGTTGCTGTCTTTGAAGGGTACCTTCTGCTCCAGTGGGTGATACCCACAGAAGGTTAAGTTAATAATTGAATTAAATAAATGGCCCTTTGGGCAGGCTTACAACTGTGGCTGCTGATATTAACTTAGGAGCCAGATGATAAGAAAAAAATGTGAAAGGGTTCTAGGGCAATACAAGGAATCCCTTTAAGCAGCAACCATGTCCAAAGCCTTTAATGTAGGCAATTGCACTGTTGGGATTTGTTAGGTCTTTGCAACCCAACCTTGCTCAAGATTATCAAAACACACTCATCAAAAATGTTCTTGTAGAACATAGGGAATCTAGCATATCTGGCCTAATATTTCTGATGACAGTAAGACTTTTTTTTTTTTTTTTTTTTTTGCTTTGTGGGAACTTTGCTTTCTAGGATGCCATGTGTTATATACCCTTTTTGGATGCAGTCTCCACCATGGGATCCAGTCCTGAAATACTAACTAAACAACACGCCAAGATTTCCCTGTTGGCTTCTATTATTTCTTACCTGAAGAATTATGACACAGACAAAAAGGTGGTCAAGGTGCTTCTTTATCTACGCTTAATTCTTTCTTCAATTTTGGGCCCCAAAAAGACTATTTTTAACACAACGAGAAAATCCCCTTCAACTATAACTTGAAATTTGAATGAAACAGGAATATCCCCCCATGTATCTAATTAAATCTCAAAACCACATAAACAAAGGACCAATTTTAGAGAGAATGAAGAAGGAAGAGGAGTAACATTCTGATAGTCATTACGGTTCAAAACCAAGAAAGCATGGATGATGGTTGTTAGTTATAACCAAAGATAGGCTGAAGGAATGGACAGTGGATACCCATAAGTCATTATAAAGTAAGAAGTCTAGGTTGACATTACTAGATTTACATCAAAGCCTGTGTTATTTGAGGACAATCTTGGTTCTGGGTGCAAACTCCTGTGATAGTACAACGCTTTCTTACCCTGTTTATATGTTCTGGCACTTCATTTGAGTTAAAGAGCAGTATATGTGCATTCAAGGCACCATATTATTTGGAGACTTGCTATTTTGCAGTATTTTTCAGTGATCTTAACATAGAAAGAGGGCACTGGCTTCTCATTGACACAGGGCACACAGAGCTTTACCAGCACCCTGAGTGAGTTTAGAGATATGGCTTTGGTCCATGTGCCTGATTTTTTGCATAGTTAGGAACAAAAAAGGCAGCAGCAGAAATGAATCCTGCCCTCAACTAGAGAGAAGAAGACCACTGTATTTGTTAGTTTGCTGAGAAATGAGTTCTGGCACCAAGGTATGTAACAACCCTGTACATGCTCAGAAATCTTTGAGAAAGCAAAGCAGGGAACAGATTGGCCCCATGACCCTGGCCACACAGATCAAATATGACAGCTTCCTCTAGTGGCCAGGTCAATGGGAAGCCATCAAAAACATCTTCTCTAAGAACATACCTGCCATTGATTTTTCAGCTGTGCTCCCTGAAAGCCCACAAAACTATGAAGTGAAGGCAGCAACAATTTCCTTTTGCCTCTAAAGGTGCTGAGTCCAAATCATCAGGCATATCTGTAACTGCTAACACAACCTGCAACTGTGTGCACAATTCCTTGGTGTTTTGTTTTTTGTTTTTTTCCCAAGATAAATTAGCCCAAGGGGAAAGGTGTATTGGGTGTGCCAAGAAAACTGTTCTTCAGTGGTGATTTTCTGCTGTCTCTGGCTTCCTGCCACTGAATGCTATTGGAATGCCAGTTATAGAAGCCCAGAGTAGCTTGTGATGTGAAAGGGAAAGGATAGCTAAGGGTCATTTTGCTGTCAAAAATGCACCACAACACTTCCCCTAATATTCTTGCCAATTGCAGAACCACCACCGCATTATCAGAGGAGGCTCCATCTGCTATATAAGCACACCTTGCTTGTCTTCGTACAGTACTAAGAGTTACTTAGACAATCTTCTACATTATCTCAATCATTCTCATACTGAATGACTGACAGCTCAGGAGTAGAATGATGATCTAACTGAGCTTGATTATTATTGATGGTGACTGCAGCACATTTAAGAACATTCAAAAGGAAATCTGATATGATGACTATAAGCTATCACTTGAGATTATTGAATCAAAACTGTAATATAAAATGAACTGTCTATTTAATATATTAGTCAAATTAGGAGCTCTTAATGTCTATAGAAATAAAATAATGAGCTGTATAAAACTTTCTTTAAAAAATGAAAGAGGAAGTTTAGGTAATTATTACACTCGGAAGCCGTAAGTAGAATGTTCTTCAAATCCTTCAAAGGTTGAACCAAAACTGTGTTCCATTTTAAGCTTGTAAATTCATTGTGATTGGAAGATAACTGTTCAAAGTTCATGTTTGTTCAGTTCTCTGATGGACAGAAGATACCAGTACCATACCTGGACAACAGAATTTTGAAAAACTTTAAGAATAAACACACTTAAATAGCTCATTTTTGACAAAGGAGCCAAACACCCTCACTGGAAGAAAGATAGCCTCTTTAACGAATAGTGTTGAAAAAATTGGCTTGCCACATGCTGAAAACTAAAACTAGATACATGTCTCTCACCATGTACTAAGCTAAAATCAAAGTGGATCAAAGATCTAAACATTAAAACAGAAACACTAAATATACTGAAGAATAGAGTAGGAAGAACTCTTGAAGACATAGGGATAGGAAAAAAATTTATGAACAGAACCTAGACTGCACGGGATATAATACAAAGAATCAGTGCTTGGGACCACATCCTATTAAAAGGCTTTTGCACAGAAAAAGAAATCACCAATAGAGTGCGGCAAAAACCCACAGAGTGGGAAAAAATTTTGGCCAGCTGTCCCTCAGACAAAGGTTTAACATTTAGAATTTATAAAGAACTCAAAAAAATCAAACCTCCCAAATTTAAAGACCCATCCAAAAATGGGCATTTGAAATGAATAAACATTTCTCAGACAAAGAAATAAAAACAGCAAATAAATATATGAAAAAGAATAATATATAAATTAATTAATTAATTAATTTTAAAAAGGAATCAAATCAAAATAAGAATACCAGGCCAGATAGCCATGAAGTAAGGGTAGGACACAGAGTGAGGAAAGGAGAGGAGAAGAGGCCCTCAGCAGCTGCAGTGTTGGTAGAGTTGGAAAACGGAGAAAAAATCTGAGTGGAACAGAAAGTATCTAGGTCTTTATGAACCAGAATAAGAAAGATCAAAGCTGTTATTTATAGAGCTTTAAATAGTGAATCAGAGGGCTTTAGTTTTGAAGCAGTAAGCCAAAGGAGTCCCCGTGGTCTTCAGCACCTACAGCTCCAGCTACTTCCTGACATTATCACTTCTTTTTCAGCCTTAGCTCCTAGATGACATCCAGTCCACTGTGACTGGCCTAATATGCATAATTCATGAGCTTTACTCTCACCCTTAGGTACCCAGGAGGTCTCAAAGACGACAGATGATCTATGAAGGCAAATTTAACATTCTCCTATTAATCAAAGCTTAGATCCAAACTAAATTCAGAATGCAAACAGGATTTGTTGGGTCACACAGAAGACTTGCTGGGTCTGAGCTTCTTAAATTTAAGTGGTTTCACCTCAATTCCATCTTTCCCATACCTACCTAACCTCAGATCTAG
Organism: Hystrix cristata; assembly: GCA_004026905.1. Classification (NCBI taxonomy): domain Eukaryota; kingdom Metazoa; phylum Chordata; class Mammalia; order Rodentia; family Hystricidae; genus Hystrix; species Hystrix cristata. The sequence continues at coordinate 35,258 of PVJO010014307.1, forward strand.
AAACCTTTGTGCTTGAATTTGAACACCAATGAAAATAACTACAATCCAATACAATGGGGATATATCTTCCAGAATTTACCATTTGCCCTATAGAAGGTTTAGAATATAAAAGTTATTAATTTTATGTTTTCAAATAAATTCTGTATCATTGCATACCTGATATTTCTTTGGTATAAATCCCTTGGGGTAAAGTTGCTCAATCAAATATTTCTTTAGTTTCTTAGTGCATTTTGGAAATTTCCTAGCCAGGAAAATAATATCATTTATACTACCATAAGCAGCATAACTGAATATCCATTTTGCAATATCCTAACCAACACTAGATACTATCATTTGGTAAAATATATGCCAATTTGACAAATGGAAAACTACTCCTTTTGTTTGCTCTTTTTGGTTGCTAGGAAGGGTAAACTATTTTTCTTGTCATATTCATATGTGTTCCTGTCTGTTGCCTCATTATTTTAAAATACTAACGCTAATATTTATTATAGCATAGTATTCTCAAACGTGCATGAATTTATTGCTTTTGCAAATTTTTTGCATTTGTAAATAAACACAAATGATAAGTTTAATTTACCAAACATATCCGTGTGCTGTATCTTTAGAATAGGAACATTTTAGCAGGGGTGTAGCTGGAAGCAATGGTTCTGAATTTCTGTCACAGCCACAGACCTCGGGTTCATGAGTAGGCCCAGTCATGTGCAGGCAACAATCTCAGGGACTAGGAAGTTTCCATAACAACTCTGTCTCTTACTTTCCACATTTGGGTTAGCATCTTTGTTTAATTTGTTCAACAAACATTTTAGGAATATCTTCCTAAGGCAAGTAATTTTATCAAATCATTAAATTTCTTTATTGGTTTGCCAAATGTGTAAAAACATTTGTTGGCCTCTTATGATTTTGCAATCTTTTCTTTTTTCAGGAGGAAAAGTAGTAGAAATAAGCAGACACAGAGAATGCATTCCCAAGGTCATATGGACAGCACAAGGCAGAACCTGAGGTGTGAGAGAGACTGGGGAAAGCCGGCATGCAAAGGAAGCTGCCAGATTGTGCTACCCAAGTCTAGTCTGGAGGCGTAATAACTCTGTGTCCAGGGAGGACTGCCCAGACTGCTGCAGTGCATGCTGCAGAGGGCACCGATGCTCAGACAATGCCATGAGCATGATGCCTTGGGAACTGTCCTTCCTGAAACTAGGGACAGGGCAGGCAGGTCAGGGCCAAAGGAAGGGACAGACCATGTTGGGACTTTGTAACTAGAAGCCCTGTAAGAGTCGTGCAGACACCCACGACCCAATGGTGACCAGAGCGGTGACCCATCTTTCAATGGGCAGGTTCCAGCGTAGGCTTCACTCTCTAGGTAAAAATTATTAAGAGCAATTTTTAAAGCAACTATGGTACCATAGAAGCTACTAGGAAAGGATCTCAAGCACAGAACATGTAGAGAGTCAGGTATACAAGGTAAAGCATGGGACTATACCTTGGGATCAATGCAGATAAGGTACTATTCCTAGGGAAAGAGGGAAGCCAGGAATACAAAACTAAAAGGAGCAAAGATGACTTCTTAAGTGAAGGAGAGATATAGGGCTGGTGCTACTGCAGCCTGCCCAAATCACCTTTATCAGTCAGTACATCTGCATCCAGTTGGTGGAGTGTTGCTGAGAACAACCCACCTTCTGTCTCTACCTTCTGTTCTCAAGACTACCCTCCCATGGGATCAGACTGAAAATTCTCTCCGGTGGAGGTATTGTTTTGCTTATTCCCCAGCCCCATCCTACTTCCTGTCTTCTCTTCAAAGCACAACTTCAATAAATCAATACCAAAAGAATCTGCCTCCATCTCTGCTTCTTGGGAAATCAACCCAAAACAGAACGGATGGCCTGGAAACAACTATGCCATTGTCCATAGGCTTGAACTTCTAACACTTTTCCCAACTTTTTTTTTTCACATCAGTATTGATCTGAGATACTTTTTTCAATTACCATCAGCACTGAACCATTTCAACCACATCTGTTAAAATTCAGATTCTTGGGCTCCACTGTAGACCAACAAAAAGATTCACTGTTGTTGGGGCTCAGAGAACCCCAGAATCACATCCCAGGAGTTGAAGTAGGAAGAAGTTATTGACAGAAATCAAGTGGGTGGGCAACTAGAGAGAAGAAAGGCATAGGAGCTGAGATTGACAGCCAGATCAGAAATTGAGGCTGGGGCTGGGGATTTAGCTTAGTGATCAGAGTGCTTGCCTTGCAAGCACAAGGCCCTGAGTTCGATCCCCGGCACCACAAAAAAAAAAAAAAAAAAAAAAGAAATTGAGGCTGAATGCATAGTTAGTGCCATGTGATGTGAATAACAGACATCTTAGTAATGAAAGCAACTTTCCCACAAAGGAATTCACAGTGCAAAGATATTAACTAGAACATTATGTGGCCTCTGTTAGTGTGTGTCACTTCATTGACCCTTAGAGGCCCTACTTCTAATAAAGCCTTCCACTTAACAACTCTTATGAATGTTATGGGGATGGGCAGCCTTAATCAGAGGAAAGGGAATTCATAAACACAGGTTACAACACTAATAATACCTAGCTGAGTTTCTAAACCACAGCCAAGTCTTCCAATATTCATGAAGCCATAATGACGTTCAAGAGGCTGCAGCTTTCATTTGCAAGATGTCGGTCAATGAAAGGGATTTCTTATTTGATATGTAAATTATTCCTAACTGAAGGCAGATAATATCTACAAGACTTACGCAACTAGGAAGTCATATTTGTTTTAATAGTGAAGCTGCAAAGGGAACAATTTTTTCTCATTAAATTTCAGCTACATTTCAAATGAAAAGGACTTTCCAGTGAAGAGGAATTATTTATACAGGAATTCATGCAAGGATAAGGTCTGGTCATATATCACCAGGACCACGGAATGGTCTTGAGCTGAGAGAAAATGAGGTTGTCAAGACAAAGGCCTCAAGGGTATGGTGATTTATTAGTAGGAAACAAGGAATCAGGCCAGACTAATAGCATGTGAAGATGCAGATAATGATGTGCTGGGTGCTTTTATTCCACATACACACTCCACTATAGTATGCCTGCTTTTGTGTACCATTCCACACCTGGCCAAATACAAGCTGATAGAAGCATATATAGAGAAAAGCCAGAGGATCTGCATTCTGGTTTTAGTTTATTCATATTACTAACTCAGTTGTAAGTCAGCAACGAATAGTTAAGAAATTGCATTCCAGGCATATTTGATGGCTGGGTTGGCCAAGCCCATTTATTTGACATAAAAAATATATTTAAAGAGGACAATATGCTCTGAAATTGGATAAGGTATATCAAATAGTCCTTAACTTTGAGTAGCAGGAAAAATGGCCCTCAACTGATGTCTGTACCCTAATTTCTGGAACCTGTGAATATTACATTTCGAGGCAAAGGGTCTTTAGAGATATAATTAAAGTTGAGTCTAAAAATAAGTGGATCATTCTGGATTACTCTAGTGGACCTGATCTGAACCACAGGAGCCATTAAAATCACAAACGTTTTCTGCCTGCAGTCAGAGAAATGTGAAAGAGGAAATTCAAGAGACTTACAGTACAAGAAGTCACTGCCCCATTGTAGTTAGAGCAGTCATGTGGAACACATGAAAAAGTATGTGGAAAACCTATAGAAACTTTTAGAAAAAAATTGCTATCTGATCAGCAGCAGAAAAACCACAACCTCAGAACTACAGCTTCAAGAACAAAATTCAGCCAACAGCCTAAATGAGCTTAAAACAGATTCATCCCCAGGGCCTCATGAGATGCTAAACAAAGCTCAATTAAGCCATGCTGTAGTGAGATTTATGATCCACAAAACTATTAAGTAGTCAATGGATTTATTTTAAGCTGCTAAGTTTGTGGTAATTTGTTAAGATGGCAGTGGAAAACACATACACTTCTCATTGGCTGATGTGTTTGGTACATTAGCCCTTGGCCAACTAGAGAAAGAGGATGAAATCATACTCCTTGGACAAGACAATCTGTGTTTGTATTTCGTGAAATCTGCCATCATAATAAATACCAGAGTGGTCTAAGGTTACTTCCTTCAGAATATTTAAGAAATAAAGAAATCCTCATGTATCCAGAAATGCTAATTAGACAGTATGTTGTCTCCACTCTGGTCCTATAATTCTTTCTAACTTCCCCCCAATCATATTTTCTGAAGGCCAATTTTTCAACCAACCAGCTGACCTTAAGGCCATCCCTAAAGGACAATTGTTGGCTTGACTGTACTTTTTCCTTGTCACTTAGCTCAAGCTTAACGTCACCTTAGAAAATAAACATATTGCAAGTTAGAAAGATTTAAAAAGAAAATAGGACAAGAATGACATGTATTTGTATTCTATTTACTTTCTTTCAAATCTTATGAAGAGGTTATAAAGGGCTTCATTGTACAGATAAAGAACTTAACCTTATTTCTGGTCCATAACTGGTTAGAAGCATACTGAAGATAGAAGGGCATTCATTCTGTCTCCTAAGCAGAACTTTACTGGGTAACGATTATGCTGTTTGGTCATGATAGATTTCTGAATGTATAATCAGGATTTTTAACTGTACACACACACACACACACACACACACAAATAAAATAGTGTAACAATCTCTGTTCTTTGTCTTGTACAACATCTATCTCCATTATTCCTTATTTACTATCCATTCTTTTCCTAGCTAGAAAAAACCCAAGTATAAAAATACAGTATTATCTTGTTCTACAGAGGTTTACTCTTTCTCCCAGTGCATTTTTCTCTGGACTGGTACAAACCCTTGGAGCCTGGCCTGGTGAGACAGTTCATTCTATCAAACATCCCAGGACACTGATGTGCAATTTCAGGCACCGACTGAAACCCATTCATGTCTGTATCTTGATGCTCCTGGATCAGCTACTCCTCTGAGAACCCCTCCCTGTGGATGCCAAGCTGCAGGACCCTCTGTACATCTTCTTTCTTCATGAAAGTTAACCTCACAATCAGCACAACTTCTATAGTTTGCACTTCCCTATGTTGCTGGTCTGTGTATCTCACAATTTATCACATTATTATTGCCTTCTTGCTCTTACTTATTTTAAGTCATGTTAGCTAAATGAATCATGCAAGTGTGTTCCATCACTTCCTCTGTGCCATAAACTTCAATGGGCACAGATATAATTTTGTTAGTGTTTTATACTCTACAGTATGTCTTTGTACACACACAGTGTTTGGGACATAATCATATAGAACAAACATTTGATAGATTTACATCCATTTAACGCCAAATACTTGATTGATCCTTCCTACATACGAGAATATATATATATATTATATATATATATAATATATATATATATATAAAGCCCTTTGTTCCAAAATAATATTAAGGAACCATAAAGTAAGCCTCACTATAGAAAAACAGTAACTAGTACATAGAGGGTAAGAGCAGGTTAACAATGCAATGTTTAGATTTGGGTAAGTGAATAGACACAGAGATAATAAGAAAGAAAAGTAGATTTGGGGGCTTTAACTCAGTGGTAGAGTGCTTACCTAATAAGCACAAGGCCCTGAGTTCAAATCCCAGCACTCAAAAAAAAAATACAAAAAAAAAAGTAATTTATAAATCCAAGAGGAAGTCAAATATATATATAATATTTGACCCACAATAGCACTGTAACATGTAAGAATCTATATTTATAACTGTTATGCATAAGGTGTATAATATAAAAAGCAGGAATGGCAACAAATTTAATAAGGTCATAAGAATGTAGGACAGTGTTTCATCAATTTTTGTTAGCATATTTAGTAGAAAATAGTAAAAACTCCTCAAAACTGCACCAATTCTTCTTCTCTGTTTTTTCAGTTGCTCAACAAGCCAAATCAAATGACAACCAATAAGTAACCATTTAACAAGGAAAATGAAAGCCAGGGCACAGAGCGTATTCAGTATCTTCCCTCTCGGTCAGCAGTTTTGCAGGGAGGCCCGGGGATCCTTGGGCAGCTCGGTCACCATCATCACTCAAGAAACTTGTTGTTGCTTCATTTGGTCAAATGGGTTCTTAATTTTTGTAATTTTACACTATTTGCCCCCCAAAGCTAACAAAAACCCTACTTAACAGTGGTATGTTTGGCCAGTTCATAAGAACTCTTGGGAAATCTGAGAAGTGATTTGTAGAAAATCACATAAAATTATCTGTATATGTTTAGCAAGATTCCTTTTTGGTGTCTCCCTTTCTTGTCATTGTCCCAGACTCTCATTGTTGCCTTCATGATGTCCTCTCTCCACCTTACATTGGTTCACAAAGAGAGACAACCCAGGACCCTAGCTGGTGTATACTAACACACCACAGAACGTGCAAGCTTGTGCTGTGGAGCCCAGTCCTCCACCACAGAACTCTCCCGCAGCATTGAGGCCAGGCAAGTGCCTCTCTCCAAGATTATACTTGCATTATAATGGTGATGGGAATTTTAAAACGCCAAGGGATCTGAATCAAGAAATCCCCGAGAAATGCTCAACACCATCTTTCATCTACTCTTTCAATTCATTACATCATATACTTAAATTACCTGTATATGTGAAAAGGGGGTACAAATGTATCATAAATTCATACTTGGTAAGGAAATTAGGGTCTAAGAGAGAAATCTGAAAACAGGATTAAGAAACACAGAGCCTGCTCAGGGAGATTCAATGATCTGCAGGTAACAGATGGTAACAGATGTTCCCAGGGTGGAGTAAGTGGGGTTGGGAGAATTTACCCTGAAACCACTGACACGACATTAGCAGCAGATGGACAGGTCACTCTGCTCCGTGTACTGGCCTCCTACCCCCTAGTGGAGATCAAGGATCACTGAGACTCAAGGTAGTGTCCTCCTCAGGTCACAAGATTCTTCTCCTCTCCAGTAAAGAATCAAATGAAGGTTGGAAGAGAATTCTCAACCTCTGAAAAGCAATAAAATGAATATGTTGGGTGCTTGTGGACATACCTGACAACTAGAAAAATGGAAAATTCAAGACACAGAAAGAAGTAACAGCAGATCTTTGTGACAAATATCACAAAGAAGAGACACTGATCTGATTGTAATATATAAGACTAATATGATGTAGCATGTTTACATCAAAGAAATGGTCATATATACATATATACGCACGCATACAATGTATTTCCCTCTGTTGTAATCTTTGCCCATTAACACTGGTATAATCATTCCTATGTTAAAGATGAAGAAAGTGAGACCCAGAGATGTTAAAACATTTTTCCCAAGACATACATATGAAGTAAAGCCGGAAATTAAATAAGAGCCTATTAATTCTGTAGTACAGATCTAGGATAACAATAAGAATTGTATTTATGTGTGTGTGTGTGTGTGTGTGTGTGTGTATGTGTGATTTTTAAAAGGTGTTTGAGGAGAGTAAGTAAAATTTTTAATTGTACCAATTATTTAATTAACAACATTGTCCAAAAAGGAATTCTAAATCTAGTCGACAATATAAATAATTGCAATTCCAGAATATTCCGTCTGGTTTCTGGCATATTAGAACTACACAAAGAAAGCAGCTTAAAATTTTTGGTAACTTTGCTCTGTAGACAGATGTAGCTGAAGAAAGTGTAACTCAGTTTTATGAGCAGCTGCCTCTGGCCAAGATGAACAGAAACTCTGGCACAGAAAAAGAGAGCAGGAAGTTATCTTAGATGTGTAAGCTGCCTCAAATCCAAGCTTGCTGAAACTCCTTATGGCTCCACCATCGTCAAGAACAATCTGACCTGAAGTTCACCTATTTTAAATCTCTCATTGAAATTTCTCTTCAAGTTCCTGTTTCTTAAAGTTCTTTGCTTGTCTTGCATGGAAGAAGAAACTAGGAAAATGGTGTGGTGACAGAATCACACCGTTCCCCTGGGAAAGCCCTAACAGGACACTTACACCACTGGCTGGTCTAGGAGAGCTTGGGACGATCCCGTAGGAAGAGCTAGCAGGGAAAGCTGCAGAGCTGCACCATCTTGACCTCATCACAGTCCCTCTTGCCTTCACCTGAAATACAGTCATCGTGACCCTGGCTGACCTCAGAGATACTGTATATGTTCTGCACATACTCCTAAGAAGTCATTTTTTAATTACAAAAAATATGTTAAGGAAAAGGTTTAAGACACCAGAAAGTGGTCTCTCATTGATAATTCCAGGCACAAGTTATCTCAGCGCTCCCTACCAGGAAGAATTTCATTTCTAAGAAGCATCATAAATAATTGGTTTGTTTCTTATTGGGGACTAGTTCAGGGTTGTAATTCTTTGCCCATCTCTAGCTGTAGAACAAAATCTGATGTACTTCATTTCTAAACACAACCTTGACTCTATCTGATCTTCTTCTACTGTTATTATAAAAAAAATTCCCAAATTTCAAGAAGTCATTAATATCAGAGCCAAGAAGTCTAAGAAAACATATTGACTAAAGGTAGAATGGTACCACAGAGTGGCATTCTGGAACACAAAATAAAGGCATTAGATAAAAATTAACGAAATAGCTGGACGGACTTCAGTTAGTAATAATATATCAGTATTGCTTCATTAATTATAATAAATATACCAATGTAACATGCTAACAATGAGTTAAAAACTAGTTATAGGATATATAAGAATTCCCTGTTCTATCTTCATAACTTTTCTGTAAACTAAAAAGTTTATTTAAAAAAATCAAGGTATATATTAAGCATCTTATGTTACATATAGCTAACTTCCTGCAATTCTTCTTTCCTATTCATTCAACAACAACAAGAAGTCACATTGTGGAATTTTGTAAATTACCTTAGGTAAATTTCAGAAATCAATTATTAATCAATGTATAAAACACATAGAGACATGTATATATACTTTCTGGTTAAATAAACAACATCCTGTACAATTTTTCATAATGTCGTTAGCTAATGTGGGCTATACCACATTAAAGACTACTGCACAGTACATAAATTGTGTTTTTTGATTCACTTTTTACTTATGATCTTTACTATCATTTACATTATAGCCCTGTAAAAATGGTAATGCACAAGCATATCCCAATACACAATATAACTTATGTTTATACTTTTCCTTTTCAATAAATTCTAGTATCTCTGGGGCCAGCTCTCTAATGTATTAACATCCCTTTAGAAACATTTAGCCTCTGATCACCAGGATTTGTTCTTACTTACTATCTGAGCAAGTCGCTAATGACATGGTTTTAAGGCCTGAAGGTCTGGGCTGATTTTCTTCATTATTATGAAAGGGTTATTAAATGAGGAAGTATAAGTTTTATAAGAATTTAAAAATAAAACCAATGTTAACTTCAAGAAAAGTCACTCTGACAAAGAACATAAAGTCACAGGAGATAAAACAGAATTATACAGCTAAGAAAATAGTCTCAACGATAATAAAAAAGATAAAAATTAAAATGAGGCATTCATTTTTACAGATTACTTTAGAAACTTAAAAACGTATAGTGCCTCATGTTAATATTGCAGTGAAAAGTCTCGTGAAAGAAGTTGCAGAAGCCAGTAGGGAGTTCTCAGACATTTGTTTCGTGTCAATGTCCCTCAGTCTCTGAACACACAGACGTGGAACACTGTCACTAAGATATGATGGCAAGACACATTGAGGTGGTTTTATTGTCAGGATATCACACAAACGAGCACCTACAAATGTCAGCCTGAGATTTTCAGTAACTTTTGTAGTATGTCGTAAGAATTAGTATACACTTGGTATTTTGCAAGATCTCTCTCTGTTGTAGAAGAGGCAATACTGATCTCTCACGCCCCCTGTGAGAAAAGAAATCCTATTACTGCTCATCAGTGTCACTCATTTAGGTTAAATCCAGAAAGTGGGACACCTCCGTAGAGAAGGTCACCACATCAGACTCTCCACAAACCCCTTTCATTTCTTTTCTTTTAATATAGGACTAAGTTGTAGTTCTGTTCAAAGCCATTAAACAATGAGGAAGACTTCACTAATGGAAACCTGAAAAGTCAGTACAGCAATACCTGATGTTTACTTAGTCTTACCTTGAGTAGAACATAAAAGTACTTTATTAAGAAGCCCTTCTCACAAATATCCCTCTGATTTGGACCTCTGAATCTTTCATTTAATTCCTTAGACAAAGAGTTTTACTCAGAAAATTTAAAAGCTAGAGTAGAAGTGATGGTGATCACTGGAGATTTACAAAGATCACTAGGCCCCCAACATTGTAGGGGCAGGAGAAAGAGAAAGAGCACTTCTCACACCACAGAGAGTCTCCAGAGACCCGTCAGAAGAGGCCAAGGAGGAGAATGGGAAACAAGGAACTTTTGGGGATTGAATGCAAAAGGGCTCGTCTCCTCAGCAACTTAGATGTTTTGCCTTCCACAGAACCACAATGAAAATGACTTTTCCTGAGGTTGAGGATTTAGCTCAGTGGTAGAGTGCTTGCCTAGCAAATGCAAGGCCCTGAGTTTGATCCCTAGCACCAAAAAAATAAATAAATAAAATAAAATAAAATAAAATAAAATCTTTTCCTGAAGACTATACCTTATCCTCTCCATAGTTGTCAACACAGGCAGGTCTGCAGCAGGAGAGAGAGATAAAGAAATAGCTAGTAGAAAGGACTTACAAAAGCTAATCCCTTGCCCTGTCTAGACATTAGTGTGGCAGAAAAAACAATAATGATCCCATAAATATGTCCACATAATAACCGCTCAATCTGTGGATCTATTAGTTTACATGGTAAAAGAAAGTTTGAAATGTGATTAACCTTCCCTTGAGATGAGGGCACTAATTCTCAGTTACTTGGGTAGACATGATTTAATCCCATGAGTCCTTCAATGTGAACCTTCCACGGCCATGATGAGAGAAATGTGTGAGGAAGAAAGGTCAGGCAGATGCAGAGTTTCCTGGGCGTGACTATGAGAGAAGGTGGCCATGAATCATGGTGACTGGATCATGTAGTGTCCTCCTACACACCTTACTAAGGAATACAAGCCTAATGACACTTCTACACAGTAGGCCAATGAGAGGCTTGTTAGACTTCTAGCATACGGAATGGTAACATAAAATTTTGTCAAGTCACTGAATTTATGGCAATTTGTTATACCAGTGTGGTAGACTTAGTGTGTCAACTTGAGCAGGAATGCCCACCTGGACTTTAGTTGCTGTGGTTCTGGGCATAGAGGATCCACCTGAGGATTGCTGCCCACACAACATAAAAGAGAACAGAAGCAGAAGATGGTGGCCAGCTGTTTCCCAAAAGAAGCTCTGTTGTGGCTGGTTCTCCCGAAGGGAACTTGGCTATTTCTTGCCACAGAAGGAGCTTGGAGCCTTGCTGTAAGGGATGGCTGCTGTTTGCTTCGGGGGAACTCTGGTATTCATCTCTGCTGTAAGCATCGTATCCTGGTTCCAGTATAGAGTTCTCCAGCCATGTAGTGCAGAAATGGATGGACATTGGATATTGCTGTGGGCTCCCAGCCCTTGATTGGATCTTTCAGGTCTCCAGTGCATAGATAGACTTTTGGCACCCTTCCTGCATTTGGCTTGTGTGTGAATGTTGTAACCTGTATTTGTCCTGTACTAAATCTGCTCTCTTGCAAACCACAGACTCTAGAAAGGTAACTAATACAAGCAGCAATAGAAAATTAATAAATTTAACAATCTGGACATAGAGAAACATGGTGTTCAGCCATGATTTACTCGTTTTGGAATGCCAATACTTCAATGCAAAACAAGCCCATCAAGAAATAAGAAAAACAAAGAGAAGAGATCGATCCAGCATTAGGAATTACTAAACTCTCATTAGCTGCCTCTCAGATACCCCAAGCCAAGTCAAATATTAGCAAGCCCCCAACTTGGACAGGGATCGATAGTTCCAGATTCTGAATTTTTTTGAAGTGTTAAATGGCTCATACATTTTAAGTTTGAAATTCTTCCTGTCCTTAAAATAAACATTTGGATCTGCTTCAGAGATTCTGATTCAATTGATATGGTGTAGGTCCCAGATTGGTATAGGGAAGTACTTTTAGAAAAGCTTTCTTGATGATTTTAATAAGCCAGGATTGAAAACTGTGTTCCAAAGGGCAGGATTCTTCTTTACAGCATATAGGGGCTTGGGTTATTAATTTAGCCAAATGGATTGGATAATACAGTAATAGGCTGATTAAAGTAGTAGACCCAGATCTATCAGAGGCAAGTCCATATGGATTCGGTTTACTGGCATTTCTAACGAATTTTCAGTGTGTCACCACATAGTTCCTGTGAATGCCTACAGAGCCTCTATAAGAATTTTTATTGTAGCAATGTTGTCTATCTCCAGAAAGAGATTAATTAGCAGATATATAAAATGGTCACATTGAATTATGACATAATATTGACATAGACCCAGGTTATAATCACAGTATATCAATACTGCTTCACAGAGCTCATTGGTGTAGGTTTGACAAGCAGCTCCTGAAATATATAATATGACTCTCTGGGACATTACTCTAGCCCGGAGATAAAGGATCTATACTAGTGGTGGTGAACCTATGGCACATGTGCTGCAGCAGGTTGTTTGTATCACTGAAAGCTCTAAAAGGTTCGCCATCACTGATATATGCTGTAAGAATAACTGGCAGCCTGATTACATAGGGTCACATCCTATTTACAAAGCACAAGCATATAGGTTGGAGTTTGCTTGTTTTCAGTAAAAGCAACTGCTAGATAATTTACTAGTAGGGAACCTATTGAGGAAGTTGTTCAGAGACATGACAACCATGATTCTGTAGTATTTCATAAAGAATTATTTTTATTATCAATTTTGACCAAAGATTTGGCTCATAATATGGATCTAAAACATTCCCTTCATCTTAACTGTCATCATTAAATAGCAGGAATAATGGAATGATGGAATGTTCTCATCAAGAATCACAAGTCTCACAAATTCTTGAACTCTAATGAGCCATTTGTATTCTTAGTATTTGTTTCAATCATATAATTCCATAATTAATAGGACCACAGAGTGAATAAAAAGCAGTTAAACATGCACTTACCACATAATACAGACATTCTACTCCTAGTAATTTAACACAAGAGAATGAAAACATATGTCCAGGTTTGTACACTGATGTTCATAGCAGCTTTATTTTTAATAACCAAAAATGGGAACCAATCCAAATGCCCATTGCCAGGTGAATGGATACAAATATTATGATACATGAAATTCATAAAATACCACTCAGCAATCAAAAGAATTAACAGCATATGAAATATGATGAATCCCAAAGTGATTATGCTGAAAGAAAGAAGTCCTATTGGTCATCTTTCTGTCACTATGAAAAAATACTTGAGACTAACAAGCTAAAGGAGAAAAAGTATATTTTGGTTCATGGTTTCAGAGGCTTCAGTCCATGGTAAGCTGATCCCACTGATTATAGGCCTGCAGTGAGGCAGAAATA
>PVJO010014308.1:0-51849 GCA_004026905.1 Hystrix cristata
GTACCAACATTTCCCACTTCTTGTTTTCCCAGTGGGGATGTGGTTTCATTTTGACTTTTAAATTTTTCTATCTTTGAATGAGACTTTGAAAGTAGACATTTAAATATTCATGCTTAGTTTGCCATCTTAGGTTATTCAGAATTTATAATGGAAAACATACATGTTTTATTTAACATAATAATAAATTCTAAAAAATATTCCTTACTGGAGATTTTTGGACAGTATTGATGATCTCTAATGTTCTTGCATTCATGGGGTTCTATGATTATTATGATTGCCTTATTTTGCCTACTGATTCTGTAATTATACTTTGAAACTTTTTCTTCTTAGCCTCCTATATATCTGGTACCACCTACGAGGAAAGAAATGTTTAATTAATTAGAAGACTGGAAGGAAACAAATTTTGGTTATGAGTAGATGCTGAAATTGTTAGAAGCAGCTTCATCGTGGAACTGAGCCTGCCCTTCACTTTCTCCTTATCTTAGCGTTGAACTTTTTGTCCGGTGGGGCAATTTATAACATTGCCAGGTGTAAGAGTCTGACAAAATTTATGAAATGAGATTGTATAAATTATCATTATTTGCAGATGATACATTCCTCTATGTAAAAGACCTCAAAAACTCCACCAAAAGCCTCCTAGAATTAATAACCAAATTCAGTAACATACCAGGACACAGAATTAATAAGTCTCAAAAATCAATAATGATCCTGTACAACAATAATAAACTTACTGAGAGAGAAATTAGGGGAAAAATGCCTTCCACGATAGTATCAAGAAAAATGAAATACTTAGGAATTAACCTAAGCAATGAAGTGAAAGACCTCTAGAATTAAAACTATAGGACTCTGAAAAAGGAGATTAAAGAGATTAGAAAATGGAAAAATATCTTGTTCCTGGATAGGTACAACCAATACTGTCTTGGTCAAAATGGCCGTACTTCCAAAAGTGTTATACAGATTTAATGCAATTCCAATCAAATTACCAATAGCACTCCTCGTAGAACTAGAGAAAGCAATCCTAAAATTCATGTGGAACTAACCAGAAAAGACCTAGAATAGCAAAAGCAATTCTGGGCAACAAGGGCAAGGCAGGGGGCATCACAATTCCAGACTTCATACTACAAACATACAGTGATAAAAACAGAGTGATATTGGCAAAACAAAAACAAAAACAAAAATAAAAACAAAAACAAAAAACAACAGACTTGTGAATCAAAGGAACAGAATAGAGGTTGCAGAAACAATTCCAGGCACACTCAGCTACTTTATTTTTGCCAAAGGGGTCAATACTTTCACTGCAGGAAAGACAGGCTCTTTAACAAATAATGCTGAGAAAGCTGGCTATCTCCATGCTGAAGATTGAACCTAGACCCAGATCTCTCACCATGCGCTAAACTAAAAATCAAAGTATGGCTATTAATCTGTTTTTATGATAGTTAACTTGATAAAGAATTATAAACTAAATAAATGAATCCGATGCTGTCAAAAAAAAAAAAAGGTGGCGGAGGAGAAGGGAAAAAAAGAATTAAGTGGTTTAGGTACATTCCCCAATTCCCCAGCATAAATGCAATCATTAGGTGCTGCAAACATGTACTACTAAAAATGAAAAAAAAGTTAAAAACAACCTATTGGATTTGGAAAACATAATGGGATTGGAATTTGCTGGACTGAAGAATGTTGGAGGGTTTCTAAGGATAACCTAAGGAGTGAGGAACAATTTAAAAGACTCAATCGAGAAAATCACAGCCGGCTTTCTTAAATAAAACCATAGTAAACTTGTAACTTGGTAACACCAAGGTACAGGAACCAGGAGCCTGCCTGAATTCTGGCTTCCTTTTCATCCCCTACCTCCAATCAATCAGAAGCCTTATAGATTAAATTTTCTGCATTTTTTTGTATTTATGCCCTCCGTTCCATCACCATTGTGTGAGTTGAGGCTTTTATGTTTTCCACCCTGGCTTCCATCAATGGCCATAAAACTGCTCTATTTCTCTCTAGTTTTCTCTCTGCACTTCACCATATATACCCTGCTCTTAAAATCCCAAAATAATCTTATTTTGATAGTGATTAAAATGCTCCATTAGTCTTGGAATAATTAAAAGTTTAATTGTTGCATCTCCTCTCTAGCTTCCAAATGAAGTTTAGCAATAAAGTCATATTGTACACACACAAAAAAATCAACTTTATCAGAACATGTCGTACTGGGTCCTAGAGCTTGGGCCTGAGCCACATGGAGATTTCCTCTACTACTCAAAACAGACTTTGGAATTTGGCTCTTATGAGAGTTGAGTCCAATCAGCAGAACATATTGGCTCCTGGGACAGGTCACTGAGATAATTCTAGATGGGAAAATGAACAGGAAGCTGTCACTTTCTGCTTGAAGACAAGCAGAGAAGAGGGAGCAAGAAGCCACGAGCTGGTGCCTTCACCTCGACTGAAGAGTAAGATGAGACTCTCCTCATGTGTAGAGGAGCAAGTGATAGAGATGATGGAGCGTTTATTTCTCAAGGGACACAAAAGATTTTATCTACCACTATTCTTTTCTGGGAAATGGAGGGGAGTCCCCTCCTTTCTGTGAAAATAAGAGGGGTTCTCCCCAGAGCACTAGCCAGCATAGCTTGCAAGGTACACCCTGATCTTGCCCCCACACACCTTGGGATTTATCTCTTGTGATGCTTGTCTGGGTACTCATCCATCTGCCATTCTGGTGTGTCTGTGGGCACTTGAACAACCTGAATTAGTCTCCACCCACTTATCTTGTTCTTGTTGCTCTCCCTCTTCTCAAATCTTATTTGTTTGATTAAAACTTATTCATCATTCCATATTCATTTCTTCTAAAAGCCTTTATGGCTTCAAGCCCTAGTCTCTACTGTGTCCATTCATATGCCTTACAAAGCCCTTCTGCAGCACATGCCACTTGGATGTTTTTACTTTTATGTGTTAGTCTTCTACTGCTAAACTGTATTCCCTATCAAAGTAGGAACCATGTCTTTTACCTTTGTCTATCTGGTTCCTTAGCATAGAAAGAGTCAGAAAGTGGAGAACACTGACTAAAACTGTAATAAATCATTGACTACACACGTGCATGGATGAAAAAGTGAATGAATCCTGCCTCTGCTTGAGAATCATACCTTGGTGAACCAGGAAGAAGTTGTCAGCAGGGGATATAAGAAGAGTGGGAAAAAAATCTTGAAGCAAACCAAGATTGGAAACCAGAAGTATGATCTTGATCTTGGCTCTTGTCTTTTCTTTTGCCACAATGGAACTGATGCTCAGCTGCTGGCCAGGAAGACACACACGAGAAACTGCTGTGAGTGAGTCGACAGGGCTCGGTGTAGTCAGGGACCGCGGGCCCACAGTGCCTCTGAGTCACTGGCTTTTTCCTTCTTCTGGAAAACCTTCAGATGTACAATTAAAACAGAAAGTAGAGAACTTCAACTGAATTGTGTTTGACTCCTTGGGCCCCTTTCCACCTGCCGTCTCCAGGAAGTGTAGTCTGTTTACTAGAAGTTGATTTTACCCACAGGGAGAGGACTGGTCCCTGTCGCAGGTAGCGCTCCAACATCTTCCAAGAGTCTCACTTGGCTCTTCCTGCCTCTACCTCCCTTCAGACTCCAGAAATGGGCTGCTCTCCCTGTCCCACTATAGGAATAGCAATGTATTCTTGAACAGGGGTATTGGGATGGTTGATTGATTGTGTCAACTTGTAAGAGAAGCTTAACTAAATTAGTCTAGCAATTCTACATCCTAGGGTGTAGAAGATCCACCCTAGGCCGGCCCATTCTCTAGATGGTATAAAGGGGAAATGAAAAGGGATATAGGCCGGTCGGTTTCTTTGGGATTGGTTTCGCTTCCTTTGGAGGAGCTCCAGACCTTCACCTGGATACTTCGGATCTCTAGACCTTCGCCTGGATCCTTCAGACCTTCACCTGGATCCTTCAGGCCTCCAGACCTTCGCCTGGATCCTTCGGACCCCCAGACCTTCAGCTGGGCCCTCCGGAACTCCAGGTTGCAGATGGACCCTCTGCACACTTCCACACCTGACTTGTAAGAAGCCCGAGGAAGCCAAATTGTAAGCTTGCAAATATTCATATAGCTACCATTGTAGCTGTTTCTCTAGAGAATACTGACTAATAACAGGTATCATAGTTTCTACAGCTACTGAAGGGATTGGTAGCTGTAGAAACTATCAATGCAGCTTAGTCTTGCCATTCTGGGATTGTCTGGAGCAAGTATGTGGACGTCAGTTCTTCAGAACAGGACCTCTGGGGCATCCTAACTCCCTTCTTCATGTCTGCCAAGAAGATAATGGATATAGCTTCCAGACAGTCTTACCCAGTCTGAATTCCCTGTTCTGTTGTTTGGCCTGTGAAGTTCCCCAGTGGAATTCCATAAATTAATAAATTGCACTATAGAGGATCTTCCAGGAAGAAGGGCTTATGTCTGCCTAAATAACATATAAAGAGTGTCTCCATGGACAATATCTGAATTTCCATTAGCCAATTCTATCCCAGGAATTCTTCCACAAACAGTATCACCTCTACAGCAACTCCAAATTATATGTTTATAACCTTAGTCAGGAACTTCATAGGTCAAATCCATTCAACAAAAAAGATCATATTTTTAAAGGTAATGATAGTAACTTTTACAATTACTATGACTACTAATGCTACAACCACCACGAAGACCATGACTGTGACTACTTCTATTGTCATGTATGTAGCAATTGCTACAATAAGTGATTCATATACATTATGACATTTAATTCTGTCATAGGGATTCTAGAGCCCCAAGTTAAATTAAAGCGATCTAGAGATCTCAGAAATTAACCAGCTCCATTTTCCCACTTCAACTGTTCTAGAAGCCAACCTGATCCAGTAGGGGATGTGATTTTTTTATTCTGAATAGTATTTCATGAAGACTCCGTTAGTTTCTTTCTGGATTCTGGTGTGTCTCAACGTGGTGTTGTACACTGTGTCCCATTCAAGACCCTGAAGATCCTTTATAGAGAAGACCATTTCTTTGCATTTAACAGAGTGATTTTCTGTATGATATCACCTGTGGAATCTCCATGCTAAGCATCTGTCTGGTGGATTAACAGGCTTTTGCACGTGTAGCTAATGCTGCTTCCTTCTGATGTCTTTGACACCATCTTGTTGGTGGCTAAATAACCTCATACAAGGAATATTGTTGATTCTCACTTTAGTCAAATCCACATACACACAATTTCATTTCTGTCATAACCATTATAACTTTAATCATTAAGTTACTTTTTCCACCAAAGAACTGCTGAATTTTTAAATTTCTGGCTGTGGTCTGTGGTTTGCATCCAAGTTTAGTATGTTTCCAAACTATGTCTATCTACATGTCAGGGTCTACCACCCGTCAAACACAGAGCAGCACTTACATGCAGCATGACAATAATCTTAGAGTGCTTGGGGTCATCCTTGTGTCTTTATGTGCCTCATGACAACAGCATTAGTGTCTAACGCTCTTTCCCTTGTCTACCTGCAGCACTCATTTTAATAGCAATTATGAGTTGTACTTCATGTCACCTGGTAATACCTTAGGAAATACTAGTTCTCAACTGAAGAGGTTACATTTCCACATATGTTGTATTAAAGTCTGTGAGAAGACATAGAGAGTTCAAAAATCTCTGATGTCTATGAAAAGCATATTACTACCAATTCCTCACTATTTTCTGCTTCTCCTCTCTCTACTTCCTTCCTCAATTCCCTCTATCCGCTGGAACTCTATGGCCTCCTTCCCAGCTTGATTTAGAGGAATTACAGGCCACCTAAAAGCACATCCAGTAGGTAGGATTTGATGAGAAGATCTGCAGCAGTTCTGGACCCAGGGAGAGAACAACTCGAAAGCTGTTGCTTTCTGCCTGTGCAGAAGGTTGAAGTGGTGTTGTCTGGCACAGCGTGGGCTGAGCACAGACATGAAAGGCAGGACTTGTTTTCTATGAATCTTTCAAAAAAATATATAAATGGTATATGTGCTATAGGAATTACTGGAAATCATTTATAAGCAAAGTGAGAAAAACAAAAATCACTTTTAATTCCATTGTATTATTCAGCTATAAATACACTAATAATTTGATGTTTATTGTCTCATACACTTTTTTGAGACAAGGTCTCACTATGTAGTTCAATCTGGCCTTGAACTCAGTGTGTAATCCAGGCTGACCTCAAACTTGTGGCGATCCTCCTGCTTCCACCCCCAAGGCTGGGGTTATAGGACTGTGCCACCACATGCGACTATTGTCTCGCATACCTTTTAGTGGGATATAGGAGTGGTATGCAGCACATAAATTGCATTCTGTAGCGACTGTCCCTTAACAAAATACTCTAAGGATCTAATCTTACTATTGAATATTCTTTCACCGAATTGATTTAATGACTTCTTGGTAGTCCATGTAATTTTGGCACATAATTTATTTTTATCTGTCCCTTTTGGATGTTTTTAGTATGTAATTTTTATAGTATATAAGCAAGTCCATGATAAGCATCACATACAAATACCAGTATTTCCTGAAATGAAACTACGGCAGTATTTCTCCAAGTGAGATTACATTTATAGTGAGAAATAAAATGTTAAGTATTCACCTGAGCAGATGATACTATGAATACTGTCACTCAGTCTCCACCTATGATTTGGTGATTTAAATTTTCCTGCTGCATAAGGTCCAAAAGGGAAACTTACATCTGATTAGACATGGACCCTCAGGAGACTGGTGCGTAGTAGACACACCCCTTATCTGAAGGATATGTTCTAAGGATCTCAGTGGATGTCTGAAACTCTGGTGGTGCCAACCCCCTGAACATTATAGGTTTTCCTGTATACACACACGCCAATTATAAAGTTTAATTTATAAATTAAGTGTAGGAATAGATTAGAATTTATAGTAAAATAATTACAATATACTATAATAAAACTGCCAGCACCACTGTTCTTGCACTTTGGAGGTATTTTTTTTAAAAATTTTTTCAGGAGTCCTGGGGATCGAACACAGGGCCTTGCTCTTGCCAGGCAAGTATTCTACCACTAAGCTAAAATCCCAACCTGCACTTCAGAGCTATTAGTAAGTAAAATAAGGATGACTTGAACACAAGTACAGTGATACCATGAAAGTACACCTGACAACCTAGATGGCTACTAAATGACCCATGAGTAGGGAACGTCTACAAGGTCTATATGATGGACAAGGGGTGATTCACGTTCCGGGGAGATTTCCTCATGCGTCTCAGAGCAATGCACAGTTTAAAATTTATGAATAGTTTATTTCTGGAATTTCCCATTTAATCTTTTCTAGCCTGTAGTTGATCGCAGCAGATAACAGAACTTGTAGAAAGTGAAAGTGAAACCAAGGAGGTTTCATATACATATTGCTATATGTAATATTTATGGGGACTACAGCTAATGAGAAGAGGGAGGTAATGGGTCTGGGCTTGATATACAACTTGGTTCGTAAGAGATAGCTGTACTGGGGTCAATCTGTGGTACAAAGAACAATATGGACTACAAACACGAGAGGGGACAGTGTTTCGAATGATATACAACAAATGCTTTGGAGCTTCATAAAATCCCATTCTAGACAGTCAGAAATTGACTACAGAAAACTTCACTTAAAAAAATTGAGTCTTTGAAACAACAGCCTTGTTAAACACAGAGAAGAAATGTATCTTACTAATATTTCACTGTTTGGTATACAGATTGTGGAGCTACACTGCCTAAGTTTGAATTTCAGATCTCCTACTACTAGAAATTGATCATGTGGATCTTGCTCAACTTATTATGGCTACAGTCTGAACATTTGCCCTCCCGTCCCATCCACATGTTGATACTTAATCCTCAGTGCAGGAGCATTAAGAGGTAGCATCTTAGGGGGTGATTAGATCATGAGGGTTTAACTCTCATAAATGGGATCAGTGCCCTTATTAAAAAAAAAGGCTTGAAGGAGCTCCACCTCTTTCTGCATGTGAGAATTTACCATCTATGAAAATGGCCCCTCACCAGACATCCACTACGTTCGTGCCTGGATCTTGGATTTGCCAGCTTTATGAACTGTGAGCAATATTCCATCATGTATAAATTATTCTACTTGATGTATGTTGCTGTAGCAGCCCAAATGGACTGAGACACTTTCCTTCACCGGGGCTTCAGTTTCCACCATCGTGTGAAGAGAACCGTGCTGACTTGAGAATAGTGCTGAGGTTACTAAACAACTCTGAGCATTGTGCGTTCAGAGCCGTGTGACTCATCAAGAGCCGTATATAAGTGTTAGCTGTCACCATCCCTATTGAGCTGTGAACTTTTTAGGGCACTGAGAGGATCATCTCTTATTCTTGTGGTATCTATGGGACAAAAGACAGTGGTCAAACATTGCAGGGCCCTTGTACTTCCTTTTTTTGCTAATTATACAAAACCCAGTCTGAAAGGCACTTTTCATCTTGTGCTTACAGAGTCCAGACCGTGGCTGAGAGTCTCCCTCTTCTCAGATACCTGAGCCAAGTCCTCATGCGTCTGTGGCCCTTGCTGGTCATCTTTGGTGAGTTCAATAATTTGACTTAGAACAGAGATGGCAGTCGGAGATGGTCTCCAGCTCCTGAAAGGTCTAAGGTTTTATGAGAACCCAGACAACTATAGGCATGCTCTGTCCTCGGCTTCCCGCTCCGGTTTCAGAGAGACATGTTAAGCTGGGGACAAGGAGCACGAAATTGCAGTATGTCCTAATCTTTCATGTTCCAGGCAGGCAGCTTTACCATTTGTTGATTAGGAATTCATATTTTGATATCATAGATCACATTGAATAATATGATATTCTCATAAGTAAAATGCTCCTAATTTCAGTGCTGAATATTCCTTCCTCCTCCATGAAAACAAGTTATTAAAACCATTATTGATAAGATTGCATTCAAGAGATACATTGAGACCCCTGGCTGATAGTCTTCTGTCAAAACATGGGCTATGAAAGACAGAAGGGTACTGCTAGGAAACAAGGTTCCTTTCTCTAATTCAGTAGCCATTAGATAAATATTTGCTACTGGAGTAAAAGGACTGCAACATAATATATGGCCCTAGGAAAGGGTTGAATTTAGAGTGGGTTCTACTCTCCTAATTTGTGCTGTCTATGTTTCCTGAGAACCCTTGCAACTTGTGCCTGAGATGCCATGTGGCAGCACGTCTATCACTTGAAAAACCTTGGATGTGAGAGAGAGTCATGAGGTTGGGGGATAAACAATGAAATAAAGGAGAGATATCCGATATCTATAGGTCTATCTATAGGTCTTGCTCCTAGCAATCCTATTGGTCAAGGGATGGGTATGCAACTTGCATTGTGATTGTACAATAAATGAGGGTTAATTGTATGTTTAAGGGAGGTTGCCTTGTTGGTTACAAGGGAGCAAGAGAATAGAAGAGGAGAGAAAGAGGGAAAGACGTTTCTGAGTAACTTATCAGCATAATCTAAGTTTCGAAAGGATGAGACAAATGCTCTGTACTAACCTCTGGTTTTTGCTCCCCTCACAGCTCCAGTCAGCATACAGGCAGGTGAGTCTCTCTCATTTTGTTGTTCTTGGGCTCCAGCACATCAGTCCCTGGCCACTACAGGTCCAGTAGAAAGATGGCGGAGATGTCCAAATGCTGTTGCTCCATGGGGCCAATGCTGTGTGATCAAGTGGCGTCTGCCCTGGCACTGCCCATACACTGGGGTGATTGGGCCCCACCCAGCCTCTGTAAAAACCCAGGTGCAGAGAGGAAGTAATGTGTGAAAGGGAACCTGCAGATGGATGGGAGATCAATTTGGAGAGAAGCACTTTCCCGCCACAGGACAGTAAACCACAATGGCTGACTCAATGCCAAAGACCTTCCCAGTTCTGAAAACAGTGATCCACTGAGAAGCGCTCAAGGCTAAACACTTCCGCACTGTCTGAATCAGCCTGCGAACATTATTTCTCTAGCTCTGGATCAAGAGTCAGTAAACTTCTCTGTGAAAGGTTGGAGAGTAAATAGTTTAGACTTTTTAGGTGTCTGGTGTAACTACTTGACTCTGTCTTCGTAGGAAAGATGACACGGGCCATGTGTGAACAAAAAGACTAGCCTGTGTTCCAGGGACACTTCATTTACCAAGGCAGGACACCAATTGGCTCACAGGCCATGATTAGCCAACCCTTGTTCTGTATTCATTATTTAGTTCTGAATTTTTTAAATTCTAAAGTTTGGACTAAAACTAATTTCATGTTACTCTTTTTGTGCACTTGGTGTTGTTATTGCTGTTTTGCAGGACTGGAGATTGAGCCCAGGGTCTTTGCACTGAACTACATCCCCAGCCCTTCTTTTTTCTTTCTTTTTCATTTTGAGACAGGGTTTCACCTGACAGAGTGCCAGGATTAAACGAGTGTGATACCACACTTGGCTTTATCTTATACCTTTTGATTTTAAGCTGTGCTCAGGAAGTAGTTAAGGGAAAAAATTTATTCTATATACAGAATCTTCACACGAGACAAGACTCTAGCTAAAGCAATATAAGGGAACTTAGTTCAGCATGGTGTATTAAAAAGAGCAGGAGTTACATAGGTTGAAGACCAGCATTGAACCATGATGTGGTATAACTCCACTTTTGGGGTCAACAGTGCCCTAGACTTGTGTTCGGTGAAGTCTCTGACTTTCACTTGACAGTTACATGTTCCCTGCAAAAAGTGAAAATACCACTTAGCACAGCAGCTAAAATTGCCTTTCTTCATGATGCCCTCAAGGGACGATTCTTCCTCATTTCCTGCTTCTAGCTCCACCCATCCGCTGGCCTCACCACCTGGGACCTTGCCCTGGCACGAAAACCTCAGAAATAGCATTTGCCTCTTGTTCTTCCTCTTATTCTGTAAAATCATTGTTCACTGAAATTCCTGCCAAAAAAAAAAAATTCTTGAAACTCTATATATCTTGCCCTTATTTAAATCTTCGTGGTCTTATTCATTTGCTTTACCAAAGGCCTTCTCTGTCCACAACCTAAACTTCTTCCCGCCTCCCACCACTGTTTCTGCAGTGCAATCTGTTCTGTATTCTCTGGATGTCTGCAGGACTCCTAGTGGGCACGTCTGCAGGAAAAGCTGCTCTCCCTGACTGTCAGTCTCCTCTCCTCCGTCCTAGTTGCTAGAGGCTTTGGAGCTCCCTGAGGGTGAAGAAATCATCATTAAGAGCTTCACCACTCTGTCATCCCAAAGCCACTGACTCTTTTCATTCCATTAAGAGAAAGTGTACACAAATCAGAACCTCAGGGCTGTACCATGGTAACTGCCAATGTACAGCCAGTCACATTTCTGCTAGAACCTCCGAAAGGCCAGGAAGTGGGTGCAAGTGGTCACGACAATCCTGGAAGCAAGTGATTCCTTCATGGAGGCTGTGGACCAACTCAAGTCCACTCCCTAGGATGCTGCTCTCAGCATCTGCTCTAGGATCTGCTTCTCAGATGAGCAAACTGAGGTACAGAGAAGTAAAGTGTGTTATTCAAGATCATCCAGGTAATAAGTAGCAAATTTGGGTTTAAAACAAGGTGAGCTGGTAAGTTAAATGTTCCGGAATTAAAATTGATCAGTATCCTCTGGCCACGAATCCCTCTCACTGCAATCCTACTTCTGGGCCTCCAAGCTTTATGCTTTTCTCTCCAGTGGATTCCTCCAAGGGCTGCAGTCAGCTCACCCTGTTCCTCCCACTTGCTGGTCTGCCCTTATGGGTTCAGCACCATCCAGTCCCCGCTACCCTGTGTCTCACTCTTCAGCACTCTGCCTGCTAACTATTTTGCAGTGGTTTATGATAATGACTTTTGGACTTTGCTGCCCAAAGTCTTGTTAGCAGCAACCCCAAGCCAGTGACATGGCCTATCGTGTGCATTTCGATAGTCTCTCTAGCGGTGACTCAGAATGCTTCCTCCTTATTAGGCTGCTTTTAGTTGCTGTGAACAAAATATCTGAGAATATCACAATTTAGGGAGGAATGGTCTATTTTGACTCTTGGTTTCAGTCCATGATCCGCTGGCTCCTTTGCTACAGGCCTGTGGTAAGGCAGAAACATCACGGTGGAAGGGTGTTCACTTCATGGCAGCTAGGAAGCAAGGAGAGAAGGAAAGAGCCAGACAGAAAGGATTTGAGATTGATTCTCCCCGGTCACGCCCACCTCCTAAATCTCCATTACTTCTGAGTGACACCGTCAAACTGTGATCTCATCAATGGATTCTCCACTGGTGAAGTTAGAACCCTCATTATTCAATCACCCTCCAGAAGCTCCACCTCTGAGCACATGAGACTTTGGGGAAATATTTTATATCTAAACTACAACATCTTCCTTTCTTCAACAACATTCTTCCTAAGAATTTTTCAGATTCTGAATGGAGAGTATGCTAGTGGTTTAAAAGAAATTATGGGCGTTTGAAGTGATAGACATGCTAATTACCCTTATTTGATCATCACGTAACATATACATGTACCAAAGTATTACAGAGTAACCCACAAACATATACAATTAAACTCACGTTTTTCTGTTGCTCAAAATTCATTTCTTTAAAAAAGATGGTCTCTCTGTGTCTAACAGCGAGTTCTAGCTCTGCTGCAACAGCCACTAGCAAACCATATACTTTTGCAAAAATAGTAATTCTGAATTCCACAAACCTCCTGTGGTATTTTGGGTTTGACTCTGCAGTAGTATTGTGTCAGCCTTCACATTTCTTGTATGACTAACCTTGCTCCCTCCCACTACATATCTGGATACTGGCAGTCTCAAGACAAGTCACGGTAAAGAGAAGCTCTTATTTGAGATACAATTTAGTTCCTCATCTTGAGATCAAAATTCTCAACTATGAACCTAAAATATAATGGAGATTTCATAAACCCAGAACATAGTCTGGTCCTATAAATACCTCAAGCAACAGTATAGAAAATAAAAAATCCTGTGGCCAACCTAAGGAGAGAGCCTTGGGAAGTACATTTGACTTTTTTCTCACTAGAGTCAATCCTTAGGAACTGAACCTTGGATTAAGAATAATCTCTACCTCATCACAAATTGAATGGATGAAGAAATGTTTCTGAAAACATTCGAATAGAAATTTCTGAGAATTAAAGATACTGGACCTAGTCACAGTAGCTGGTTTACTCCCCAGGAATCCAGGCCACTTGGTAGTCCCATCTAGTGGGACAAGAAGAAGGGACAAGATTTGAATTTATAACAGAGGGTAGGGCTTCTGGGGCTGGATGAAGATGTGGGGTATGGGAAAGTGCCCCCTGAGAACAATGATCCCCTTTTGATATCACTGACCGAGATAGCTCAGGATCTTTACCCTGACATTTTTTAAAATGGACTGAATATTTTTGTCTTCTCTTCACCTGCAAATATATATTGAAACGAATCTTAATGTGATGGGTTTTGAAGGTAAGGTCTTTGGGAAACAATTAGAGCATGAGATTGGAACCCTCATAAATATGACAAGTGCCCTTCCTTCCCAGATGAGGCTAGAGAGCTATCTCTAGCTACAGTGGTACCTCGGTTTGCAAATTTAATTCTTTCCACGATTCTGGTTGCAAACTGAGTTGGATGAGAACTGAATCAAATTCAACAGTCAGGTTCAGTGTTAACCTTATGGGGAAATTCGATTCAGTTCTCATCCCACTAGGTTTGCGACCAGAACTGTGGAAAGAACTAAGTTGGCGAACTGATGTACCGCTGTATCTGTCTTCTGCCATGTGAAATATAATGAGGAGTCAGCAGTCTGCAGCCTGAAATACGCAAGCACCTTGACCTCAGACACACAAACTCCACATTTGTGAAAAATAAATTTCCATTGCTTCTAAATTGCTCAGATTATGGCATTTTGTTATAGCAGCTTCAGCCAAGATTCTCCTCAGGAAAGATGGGCTACAAGCCCGAGCAGTTAAGACACAGGTTGGTACCTCTATTCTGCCTACCAATGTGGAGCGGATGCTGACACCTTATCGCCCAAGAGGAGGGGCAGACATCTGGGTTTTCTGCAGAAATGGTAAATCCAGTTTCCCTCCCTCTTTTGCAGGTGGACTGACACTCCTGGCACCCTCTTCTGTCTTTGAAGGAGACAGTGTAGTTCTGACATGTCAGAAAGAAAAGAAATGGGGAATAAAGATGATGACTTACTACAAGGATGAAAAAAAGTTATTTAGTTCAGAGAAAGACTCAAGCTTCCCTATTCACAATGCAGTTTTCAGCGACAGTGGTGACTATTACTGTACCATTACTTTTGGACTATTCTGGCCTGACAAAAAGTCTCCAGTAATAAAGATTCAAGTCCAAGGTAACATCTTTGCCTGCTCCCATGGAAGAGGGGCTGGACAGGAAATGGTGGGAGCAGAGCAGGGTGGGTTCGTGGTAGGTCTGTGGACTAAATATGGAGGGGTGCTTGCGAGTATGGAAGGGAGACGTGCTATGTGGCATGTATCTGTCCCGTATGGCCTGTTTGCTGGGGTTACTTCTCACCTGGTGCTTTTCAGCAGGAACCCTAAACCTCACTCTCCTGGGGACCGTTGTGATCCTTCCTTCTAGAGTTGTTTCCGAGTCCTGTGCTGATCGCCAGTTCCTTTCAGCCCACGGAGGGTGGCCCAATGACCCTGTCCTGTGAGACGCGGCTCCCTCCACAGAGGTCGTACGTGCAACTCCAGTTCCGCTTCTTCAGAGATGGCCGGGTTCTGAGGTCGGGGTGGAGAAGCAGCTCAGAGCTCCATGTTTCTGCCGTGTGGACTGAAGACTCAGGGTCCTATCAGTGCGAGGCGAGCGCCGTGAGTCTCGGGGTCAGAAAGCAGAGCCGCCCCGCCCAGATTCGTGTGCAGAGTAAGTGTGAACAGGACTGGACCTGGAGAAAGAGACAGGATTGCCGGAGATTCAGCTGGGACTGCTAGTGACTTTGCTTCTTCGTGCAACTTCTGTTCTGTGGAGACTGGGAACTGAGCTAGGGCCACTCCAAACTGTTCTTGTCATCCCGCTGTAAGACTCAGAAATGGACTGAGCTCAGTATCATCTTTCTCTGTTTTATTAGTCAAGTAACATTCATCGACGATTATCACTGACTGTGGACCTCAGCATTTAGCTGAGGCAAGGCTCACGTGCTTGGATCACAACACAAATTGACACCTGCCAGGCAGTGTGGTGTAACCAGACACAGGGACAAATAAATTGTCAGAGAAAGCAGAGATCGGGGTGGACTGGAGTGGTCAGAGGACAGGTGGCGATCAGACTGAGCCTTGAAATTGAGATTAATGGAGGAATCGTTATTGGGATTGTTATAAGGGAAAAAAATGCCTTTTCTGAGGTAGGATGGATGCTACCTGTGTCTCTCTTCACTCTGTGTGAAAGGTATCTGAACAGTGACTCATCCAAAAAACTTTTAAAAGTTTCCTGTCTTATAAAGTCAATGGTCCATCCGCAAATCTTTAATTACGGCTCCCTATGAGATTAGCCAGGATCAGGGTTTGGACATACAAGTGTCTGTACCTACATTCCGCAGGGGTAATTATCATGGACGCCCAACCTCTGTAAGAACACGTATCATGAATTACACACCCAATCCCCGCGCTCCCACCCTTGCATTAGAGACTGGCATCAGTCTACCCACCGTTCCCACGGTTACCATGGTCAGGGTTCTCACCTGTTGTCTTATGTCCATTCAGGAGTCCCTGTCTCTAAGGTGAGCTTGGAGACCCGAGTTCCTGCGGGACAAGTGATTGAAGGAGGGAAGCTGGTCCTGCTCTGCTCGGTGGCCGAGGGCACAGGAAACATCACATTCTTCTGGTACAGAGAAGCTGCAGAAATCAGTCTGGAGAGGAAGACCCAGAGCTCTCTGTCTGCAGAGCTGGAGATCCCGGCTGTAAAGGAGAGCGATGCTGGTGAATATTATTGTAAAGCACACAATGGCCATGATCCCATCCAGAGCAAGGTGGTGAATATCCTTGTGAGAAGTGAGTCATGTCCTCATTCATATCAGTTCATCTTGGTGGAGATTCTAAAAGCAAGGCACCCCAGAGGCATAAGGAAATCCCTGGAGGGGTCAAGATTAAGCCTTGGAGAACAAAAAGCTCTTGCAGGTTACATTGCTGATGCGTCTTTTTGTGGAAGGAAATGTAAAGAGGGCTGGATTGGTAAGCAGAGACCACACAACGATGTGTATCTAGACAGAACTGCTATTCCTCCAAATTTCTAAATGCAGTTGACCCTTGAACAACATGGGTTTGACCTGCACAAGTTCACATACACACAGGGTTTGTGTTTTGCTTTGGGAGATTTGCAACAATTAGAAAAAACTGGCAGACCACCAAGATAGCCTAAAATGCTAGAAAAATTAAGAAAAAGTTAGTTATGCCATGAATGCATACAGATATACAAATAATAGTCTATTTTATTATTTGTTTTTAAATTGCAGAACTTCTTTCAGATTTTTATTTTTTCCATTTATTTAGGTCAGCTTTCCTTCTTTTAGCAATGTTTTGTAGTTATTGTTGTCCACATTTTGCAGTTCCTTAAATCCAGTATTTTATGTTTTGATGCCATAATAATGTTTTTAAACATCATTTAGAGTTATAGACTGATTTTATCTTTTGGAGCAATTTTTAGGTTCATAAAAAAATTAAGCAGAAAGCACAGACATTTTCCATAGCTCACACATACAAAGACAGTAAATTATACCCAAATCTATTATAAAGAGTTAAAGTTTATGAAAACCTATGCAAATGTAGTCTATATATGGCACCATTTGCAGTGGAGAGAAATGCAGACAAACATGAAGATTCAGGATTAAAATTACATAAAAAGTACTGTAGTACTTGCTGCACTAGGATAATAATTTCACAGCTACCTGTTGTTGCTATTGCTGTGAGCGGAAGTGTGGCAAGTATGTGCTTAAAATGCCCCATGACACTATTCATCACCTTAAGAACAGTTCAGTTCTCTAGCAAATTGTGTATTGGAGTAAAAAAGTGATCTCTTATGATTCTGTTGTATTTTTCATTGTATACAATATGTTTAACACAAAAAATATGTATTGACCAAATGCTTATTTTATTGGTAAGGCTTCAAGTCAGTACCAGGATGTTAGTTGTAAGTTTTGGGGGAGTCAAACATTACATGTGCAGCCAGGCATGGTAGTAGATGCCTGAAATCCCAGAAATCTGGGAGGTTGAGGCGGGAGGATCACAAGTTTGAGCCCAGCCTAGGCAATTTAATGATGTAGTGAGACTCTGTCTCAAAATAAAAAATAAGAAGAGATGGGGATGTAGCTCTATGAGAAGGCTCCGGGTTCAATCCCCAGTGCCACCCAAAAAAAAAAAAAAGTCATACGTGGATTTTCAATTTCACAATGGATCAGATTTCAATCCTGGCAGATCTGCGAGTGTGTATTACTGGTGTGTTTCAGTCTTGTGTAAGTTAAGCAGGAGTCCCCAAGCCCCAGGCCACAGGGCAGTACCAGTCTGTGGACTGGTAGGAGCTGGCTGGATAGCAGTAGGTGGGTGAGTTCCGGAGCATCATCTGTATTTACATCTGTATTTACACCTGTCCCCATCACTCACATTACCACCCGGGCTCCGCCTCCGGTCAGATCTGCAGAGGCATTAGCGTCTCAAAGGAGTGATGAACCCCACAGTGCAATTAACCACTACTTTGTTCAAGAGTCACCTGGACATTGTTGAGAAAATTATCTCTGATTGTTCTCCTCAGGACGTGAGGACGGAAGGAACCATGACACCAAGGGGCCAGGCCCTTTGCTGAGACCCTAGTATGGGAGTTTGGGGGTCTGCTGAGTCTCATTTCTTTCTGACAGCCCCCCTGTGTCTGTCAGTTCCAGTGTCCCGCCCCCTGCTCATCCTCAGGGGCGCTGGTGCCCAGGCTGTGGAGGGGGACGTGGTGGAGCTTTGCTGCGAGGCCCCGAGGGGCTCTCCCCCCATCCTGTACCAGCTTTATCACGAGAACGTCATTCTGGGGAACAGCTCGGCCCTCTCTGGAGGAGGAGTGTCCTTCAACCTCTCCCTGACTGCAGAACATTCCGGAAACTACTCCTGTGAGGCTAACAATGGCCTGGGGGCCCAGCGAAGTGAGACAGTGTCCCTTTCCATCTCAGGTGAGTTGGTGGACCTTGGAGATGAGGCATTATGATCAAAGGCTGTGTCTCCCCAGTCTTTATGGGTGCCATTTTGGGCTTCCAGAAGATAGGCTGTGTTGCTGGTGATGTCTGATGTGTGTGGGGAGAGAGAGAGTGGTCTCAGTGTCCAGTTGTTTCTTTCTTCTCCCAACCTGAAATGTACAGACTATATTTAAATGACTTCATATGAATTGATATTTAACATTCCTACCTAGTATTGGCAGGAAATTCAGGGCTTAACCTTCTGAGGCTGAAGACCTGAATGGTTTCTTCACTCAGGGGCCGTGGGTGATGGAAGAAACCTTGTCACAGTGGGCGTTCTTGGGGGACTGTTTGGTGTCCTTGGTATCATTGGTTTTGCTCTGCTGTTTTATTGCTGGTCCCACAAGATATCAGGTGGGTACTTCTACTTGGATTACTTTCTCTTTCTTGCTATGACCTTTTCCATTGCTAATGTAGGCTGGCTTTACAGAAGAAGAAAAGAGACAAAAGAAGAAAGGAAAGAAAACCTTTCAAAACCCAATAATGTCTTCTATGCTCCACAATTCTACGGGGCCCCATGCGGTGGCAATGTTGCTGTACCACTGGTTTTACAGTAGTAGTAGTCACTGTCTCCTGGATGCTGTCACTACTAAGATCAAACTACTAACACATTTCTCCTTGCTTGACTTTTTAAAGTTTAAACATTGAATGTTATTCAATAATTTCTAGTAGGCATATTTAATTTATACACAAGGGAGTACAATATAATAATGGTCTAGACTTAAAGAAACAAACACAATTTTGTATAATCTTTCTCCTTTAAATTATCTATTTCTTATTAGCTGCCCTAGTCCCAATGAGAGCAATGACTTCTCTTTGAATTCTGGGATCCATGACAGGGTTATACTGAGCCAGCTTCATCTTTGCATTGTTGTTGACGTTGGTTCTTGGCAGAGATTCCAGCTGAGACTGTCAACAATGACACATGTCTGTGAGCTGTCAGTGTGGCTTGGATTTCCTGGAAGCAAGATGACTTAAAGTGGTCATACTTTTCTCACATTAGCCCAGGCTCCAAATGCAAATGCAATAGTGAATCTACAATTCCTTTTATCAAGTAATGTTGAAATTATGATTCAGTGCCATTTCTACCACCATTTCTTTAATATCCTAGTACCTCACAAACTTAGCCCAGATAGAAGGACAGGGAACAGAGTCCACCCCACCCCTAAATGGGAAAAAAATGAAGCTAAAGCCATGTTTTTAAGACTTCTGCATTCTACCACCACCACGGATTCCAGTCCATCCCACATGGCTGGGAAAAGCACGTGTCTCAGCTGCCCTCCCTGGAATCAGCAAATGTCCCATGGTGCAATCGATTCCAAGAGTCAGGAGGGTGTCCTGAGCCTCTCTCCTGCCCACACCTCCTCTCTGTATTTTTTCACTGTCTTACTATCTCTTTAATGTCTTTTAAAAACATTTTGTCTAGAATTTCTAGTTGTCCTTAGTGGAAGAGTTGGCCCACATTTCTTCACCACTCAGTTTTTTTTTGTTTTTGCTTTTTGGTGCTAGGAATCGAACTCAGGGCCTTGCGCTTGCAAGGCAAGCACTCTAACCACTGAGCTAAATCCCCAGCCCCTATCACTCAGTTTTAGAGATTTAAAGGTGTCTATACTTTATAACCAACATCTTCATAAAGCTGCTGTGTTTTTGGCATTTCACAGTGACTGGAAATCTTTGCAACACATTTTTAAGACCAAGAATTTAGAACATGCTTCTAAGTGATTTCTCGTACTCTGGGGATTCTGTCAGTCAAAAAAAAGTTTGATGAGAGTTATTGGATCTGTTATGTATGGCAAGGTTCTATATATTACCATAGTTGTTAAAAATAATTTTAAGTGTGTATTACCGTCTGTGTTTCAGTCTTGGGTAGTTAAGCAAGGGTCCCCAAGCCCCAGGCCACAGGGAAGTACCAGACCCTTGACTGGTAGGAGCCGGCTGGACAGCAGTAGGTGAGCGAGATCCAGCCAGCGGAGCATCATCTGTATTCACACTTGTCCCCATCACTCACATTGCCACCCGGGCTCCGTGAGCACCTACTGTGAACTGCGCATGGGAGGGGTCTATGTTGTGTGCTCCTTTGAATCATCCCCGCCTCCCGCCAACTCCCTCACCCCCTCACCCCTCTCTGTGGAAAAATTGTCTTCCCCTAAACCAATCCCTGGAGCCAAAAAATTGGCGATTCCTGAAAGGCATGTGCTATGTCGACACAGCCACTAGAGGGCAGCACATAGGGCAGCACCCTTACCTGCCTGGCTGCGCAAACCTCATGCTCCACCTTGCTGCACCTCTTGGCTTTAACTATTCTCCTCTCTTAAGATTCATCTATTTCAGTAACTTGTTTTTTATTTCATTTATCAGATACAGAACAAGCATGGGACCACACTACAATCTCCATGTAAAACTTGTAAAACACTTACTTAGATTTATCTACTACCACGAATGAATAGAATTTTGGAAACTCATCAGTTAATTTTTTTCCATGTAGTAAATATTTTAGCCAACATTTTCAATCTAGTGACAGTTCTATTTTTAAGTAGGCAGCTCAAGACTAAAGGGTTGTGATATTATGCCAGCTGGATTCTTCTCTGCTGCTCTGTTCCCAAAATAGCTTCCCCAGGCTCTCATTCCTTTCCAGAACCTCCTGTCTCATCAGACTTGCTCTTTCCAGGATGAAATCACCTTCCAAGACTTTCTGTGTGGGTGGTGGGTAACCAGCCCTACTGTATTTCCTCATCCACAAAGTAAGAAAATAAAGTCTCCTCAGGTCCTCCCCGTGATACATCTCCCTTTTAGACTATGAAGGAGGGCACATATTCTTTTCATAAGGTGCCTGTGCTGGTCTGCTTGCACTGTCATAAAAAAATACCACACACTGGCCAGCTTAGTTTCCTCTCAGACCTG
Source organism: Hystrix cristata (assembly GCA_004026905.1). Lineage (NCBI taxonomy): Eukaryota > Metazoa > Chordata > Mammalia > Rodentia > Hystricidae > Hystrix > Hystrix cristata. The sequence continues at coordinate 21,089 of PVJO010014308.1, forward strand.
GAGGCTGGGTAGTCCCACATCAAGACAGTGACCAGGGAGGCTTCATTCTGAGGTCTCTTCGAGAAAAGCTTTCCGGCAGTGATCCTGTTGCTGCGTGCTCATGTGACCTTCTTGTGGGCACACAGTGAGAGTAGGTTTTCTGGTGTCTCTTCTGAATAGGATGCTAATCCTACTGTAACAAGGCTGTACCCTAGGGCCTCACTTAAAATTAATCCCTCCAATTTAAGGACCTTATCTCCAAATAAAGTCATATTGGGATTTAAGGCTTCATATATAAATTTTGGAAGGCCCCAAAGAGTCATTCTATAATAGTACCAAGTCACATCGAGCATTGATAGGAAAACACGTTTCCAACCACTTATGGAGTCACTTTTGTTATAGTTCCCTTGACCAAAGCAAGTCGCAGTCATCACTCTCAAATGCAAGTGGAAGAAATAGTCTCATCCTCTTTTTTGCGGGGAGAGTGCTGGGGATTGAACTCAGGCCTTTGCCCTTGTTAGGCAAGCGCTCTACCACTGAGCTAAATCCCCCATCCCTGTCTCACAATCTTTACTAAGCAGTGACAGAGCCACATTGTAAAGAAATGCGTACAAAAATTATGAACAGATTGAGGGACATCCCTTTGAAATGTAACCGAGAGATCTAAGACCTCCGTTACTCATACTGATCTCTTAGAATTATTGTTTGAACTGTTAATTTTGCTTTGTAATTCTAGATGTCTGATTTTCTTTTTGTTATTTGCTGCCTTCTGATCCTTTGTAATTTGCATTCTTTTGAACAAATTGGATATTTAATTTGCTGACTTTTTTATTATACATTAATATGTGTTCATTGCTTAAGTGTCTCTTACATTTTAAAGTTGTAAGTATCTAGATATTTCATAGTTTTGTTAATAAATTACCAGCTTCGTTGTAATTAAAGAGCATTATTTATAACTTAACAGTTTTTAGAGTACTTTTGATATTTTCTTTGTAAGCCATCATCTCATCAATTTTTGTTATTATTTGAGTAATTTAGATAGTAGGTGAGAATCCATCTTAACATAATTTCTTCAAAGAGTTGCTAGAAACATACACACTCATTTCATGCATGATTTAAAATGTATTTCTTTTGTCTGATGCTTGAATGACAGTTTCTTCTTGGTAGAAATCTTTGAGGTCATTCTTCCTTCCTTTGAAAACTAAACAAGCTACTTACAATCTTTTTCTTCCTCGGGCAACCAAACTTAGGTTAACCTTTGGGCACTGTTTTCTAGAACACCAGATAAAACTGGAACATTGGTTTTGTTGGTGGCAGCCCTTTTCACGATTAGTAACCAAGACTGTAAACGCTTGGTGGGAAGCAGAAATGAGAACAACCCCAAGTGAGATGAAACTAGAAGTCAAGCATGATCCTTGTGTTGGTGACACCTAGAAGTATATTATGTATTTATATATGTATTCAATTGCTTAAGACTTATTTCCCTTATGTTTTAAAGTTGTAAATATTGATTTTTAAGGAGCATAAGGCTTTTGGGCAAGAGGGACCTCTACACCATGTGATTGAAATGTATAATGAATGTTTAAGCAAAAAAAAAAGATTACAGTTAAAGACACTTTGACACTAATCTCTCTCAACTAAAGACAGTCATGAAGGAGGATGGCCAGAAGTGCTTCAGAAAGTGGCAAAAATGCTGAGATAAGTGTGTTTGAAGCAAGGGGAAGTATTCTGAGGGGGATTAATGGCAATGTGTCTTTTACTTTAACATAGTTTTTAAAAATTGAAACACTCGCCATGTTTTTTGCTTACGCCTCATATGTGGCTTTATTTTCTGAGGTATTAGTTGGAAGATTAAAAAATAGCCCCTGAGCCCCCATGAAGACTCCCTCTGAAAACATGCCTTATACAGCTATGGTGATAGGCTGTGTTTCTTATTCCATATCTCTCTACAAAGATAAATGGTGTAAGAGATAGCCGATACGAAAGTCAATATTGAGCCTAACCTCATGACCACTGCTATTGATTGGGTGTTGTACATTTCAAAACATTTTAAAATCAAGAATGATCATGTATTATCTAAAACAGAAGAGTAGTAAAGTAGAATGAGCACCACTAACAATTAAGATGCATCTTACAATAATTAAAATAGTATTATACAGGTGTATGCTTAGACAAAGAGATAGTAGGACAGAATAGAAAGTCCAGTAACAGTGTCAGTACAGGGTTTGCTGTAGGGTAACATTTCAAATTTGTGGGGAAAGAAGAATGAATTATTCAACTAGTGACTAAGAGGATTGGAATAAATAAGTAACCATCTGGATGGTATTTAATTGATTGGCTATTGTGTATCTTGTATCTTACCAGCTGATTTCATACAGTAAAGTCATGTAAAACTTTAAAGATAAAGCTTCCTCCTCTGAAATGAGTATTTATCTTCTTTTCAGGAGAAAGTTTTTCCACTAAAGCACCCAGGTGAGTCAAAATGTAAATTCTAGAGGCCTCTCCCATTAGCGTATTTTGAAACCCATTACTATTCTATTTGTAACAGGGATCAAGGCCGCTTGATTACGTGGACCTGGCACTAATACTTGTGTCTCTACTTCATGCCAATCATGCCATCAGAGTCCCATCTTTGTCTTAGGGTGATCCACGTGACTCTACACGTTATCTTGTATAGGATTTAATATGTTAAAATTCATTTACTAATTCACATATTCAAGATTATTGAGTGCCTCTAATGTGTAAGGTTTTGTTAGATATTTAGAGGGGTGAAAATATGCATAGAATGGAGTTGACTTCTTTAAGAGACTTGCAGTCTCAAAGGAGATATAAAATACAGAGTGGGTAGGTGGGTGGATGAGATTTTATATATATAGAGAGAGAGAGAGTGAGAGGGAGGGAGGGAGGGAGGGAGAGAAGTGAAAAAGATGCAGGTGAAGTTAGTTGAGATTTTACAAGAAAAAAAAGGAATCTGGACAGTATCATTGCCTCATTTGGAACTGTTGAAAACAGAAGATTGACAATCAGATTAGACAGTCTACACACAGGGCCATTAAAGCCCCCAAGTGAAGGCCAAACCCGCCTGGATTCTGCTTCTCTCTCCCTAGCCTCTTGCCTCTCTGTTTTCACTCTGCCCCCGGGACTTTCACGTAGTTATTTTCTCACAGAGGCGCCAGCCCAAATCCTCAAGCGCCCCCTGGCTCCAGCCCACTCTCAGCCATGGAGGAGCTGCAGCCCATGTATGCCAATGGTGAGTCAGTCCACCAGGGAGGCTTCTGGGGATTAGTGGGGAGGGAATAGGGAGCTAGAGATCATCCCAACCCACTTGGCCTGGCTGCTCCAAGATAGAAGCGACTCCTTCAGAATCGTGTTGGGGTTGAGAGACAGGATGTACTCGTGAAGCAGAGGCCTGGGACGATGTGTCTGGTCTTTGAACTTGGTGGTGACTATGGGTGAACTGTTTTCTCCTTGCAGTGGGCCCTGTATGTGAAGATGTGCTTTATTCTGAGGTCTGGAGTGGCCAGCAGCCAGAAGGCCCAGGTGATGAACCACCAAGTAGTGCATGTCAGATGCTTCTTCCGGGGAAGTGCTGTGCTGTGTGGCACAGAGGCTTCAGGATATCGTTACCCCCGTTGTGATCCATGAGGGGTCGAGAGACAACCAGAAGCAGGCTCTCACATCAACAATAACAGAAACAGCAACAACACGGCTAGTCCAATGAGTTCTTATTCAAATAGGGAGAATCTGGGATATAGGGCAAAGAGGGGAAATTAGGAAAGAGTGAGCGTGCCTAAAGTTAAAACACCTGGAGTCTTGGAAGAATTCTTTTCATTGAAATAGATCACTGTTGTGTCTTTTTAAAGAAACCTGCAGCCTTGGGGTGGGGTGAGAGGAGTCACTGAATGAATTGGCCTGATCTAGAGAACTGTCACTTTGTAAAAACGGAGACGATAGTTCTGCAGCAATACAGAGTCGTGTCCTTCAAGGTACTGCTCCTGTGCTCTAGAAAGCACAGCATTAAAACTTGCCCTTTTTTCCCCTCTCATCCACCGCTGGTGGAGCCACGGGTTGCTGTAGCTGACGGTTTCCTCAGTGGTCATCCGCCGGGCTCCTCTGAGGCCCGTGAGACTGCACTCTCTGCGACTTGCCGTGGCAGCGTCTCATAGAAAGCTGACTGCCCTGTCATTCTTCTCCAAGAGCGCCCAGCAGGATCAAAAAGCTACACTAATCTCCACTGGATGTTCGTCTTCTAAACTGTCTAGACATTGTCAGGGAAAGGATGAAGGTTTGGGCTCATTACATCCACCCGGAAAGAAGGGTGAACGTGAGCAGCCCCTAAACCAAACTCATACTATTCTGTAAATCTGGGTCTGTCTTCTCCTATCCGTACCTTTAGTTTCCTTCTTTATAATGAGCGAAACTCCCCCATCGTTGGTTATCTATCTAGACAACATACACGAATGACAGGAAAGCAAGCCTGGTCAGAATATTGTAGAAATCAGAAAAATCAAAAGAAAAAAATCAGAATGATACAGGATTTGGGCGGTTACTTCAGAAGAGGAAGGGCTTCGTTGGTAAGTGTTGGTGGGGGCCTTGGAGAATGAACAGGCTTTTTGAAGACCTTCAGAATCAGCAACATTAAAGGGTGGATTGGACAGGAAAAGTTGGGGTTCCACACGTTTAGCATAGCATTTCTATGTTCTGGGACAACAAATCTGGGCAGGAGGTCTAAGTAGGAAGCCAAAAACTCAGTTTTAATTTTTCTTTCTCTACAGCAAACACAAGAAGAATATTTCTGGAGAACAAGGTGAGCTAGACCATTAAGAAGTCCCTCTGTCTCGCCTCCCTCCATCATGTTCCTTCTCTTGCTCACTTAGGTCCTTACTTCTGTGCATCTCTCTCAGGACTTCCAAGTCATCTACTCTTCTGTGAAGAAGCCATAAAAGTTGAAGGAGAAGATCAACAATAAGAACAGAGCCCCATAAAACTTATGGAGGTGCATAAGCCTTGTCACCTGTCACCTGTCACAGCGAGCATGTGCTCTAGGGACTCTACGCAAACCATCTCAATTCATCACTTTTTGTTCTTGTCATTTTCTTTCCCCATATCTTCTTTTAGCCATTAAATATTTATTGAGCAGCCATTATATCCCAGGCACTGGGAAAGTAAATTATTTCTGCTAGTTTCTCTTAAGTCATCAATGTACTGAGAATTGAAGAAAGAAGAATGAACAAGAGAAACAAGGTCTTACCTTCTCTTACTCTGAAGTGATGAATCCACTTATAGGCTTCTTTTTCATTCCAGAGTACAACTCACTTGCCTTTTGTGTCTCCTGTGCTCTCAAAGTTTTAAGTTGAATCCTCTCTTCCTTTTGTGAAAACTTGAGATTGAGTTGGTAAGAGGAAGCAAAAGCCTGAGTTAGCTTGCTGTTATGGTTTGGGTATGAAGTGTTCCCCAAAGACTCAGGTATTGAAAGCTTGGTTACCTGCTGGTGGTGTTATTGCAAAGTGGTGGCAACTTTAGGAGTTGAGGCCTAGCTGAAAGAAGGGTATCTTTCGCTTGAGCCTTTGACTGCCACTCCCTCCTCTCTCTCTCTCTCTATTTTTACACACACACACACATACACACACACACACACACACACACACACACACAGTCTTTTCCTCTCTTCCTCTTTCCCTCCTGTCATCAGGTGAACTGTTTTGCTTTGCAACATGATCTCCACCATGATGTTCTGCCTCACCCCAGACCCAGAAGCAACAGAGCCCAGTAATCATGGACAAAAACCTCTGAAACCATGAGCCAAAATGAACCTTTTCTCCTTTAATTGTCTCAGATATTTTGTCACAGTGATCCGAAGCTGACAAACATACTTTTCATATCGTCCAGGCTCTTGAATGTTCAACTTTCTATCAGTTTACACAAATTAGCAATGATATTTATGCTTTTTCGCTTTTGTTAGGATGCTAAAGTTTTTTTACACTGATTGCCACGAAGTGTAAAGACTGAGAGCTTAGCCTACAGCCATGTCTCAGGCCCATGCCTTCCTCGGTCTGGAGCAGACTACTTAACTCTCTTTTCTCAGTTTCCTCACCTTTGAATGGAGATAACCCATAAGGTAATTATGGGTACTAAATAAATATTCATGAAGCAGTACAATTTATGCCACACAGGCATCACTATGTAAGTTTTCGTTACACTTACCTAAAATACACATAACAATCATTCACTTTTCAAACTCACCCAGTTCAAAAAGCCAAGCAATGAGGATATTGAATGAAGTTATTGTCAGAAGCAATTGTCCCAAATTTTTGCTGCAACACTTTTTTGATTAGCATCTTATATAATTCTTTCTCCCGAGGCAGGTAGTTTACCAAAGGGAAGGGCGTAGGCGACTATGGGTTGGAGCAGATATTGATCCAGAAATAATTCAGAATGTGGTACAAACCATATAGAATAAAGTAAATATATAAATAAAATCAAGAACAATCATCATTAATTTTTATATTGAAATGATTATAGATTCATGGAAAGTTGCAAAATGATGCACACAGAAGTCTCCTGTATCCTTAACCCAGCACCTCTGGGTAGTGACATCCTGAGTAACAGTAGCACTCTTTGAAAACCATGAAATCAATATCGGTGCTATCGACAAAATTTGTTCTTATGACAATGAACACTCAGTATGTCCGCGTGTGTCCTTCTATGAAGCTTTAGCCCACATGTTGCTTTGTGTGATGACAATAACCACAAAAATGGATATGGAGAACTGTTTGCCATAGTGCTTTTGTGCTACCTCTTTATAATTGCATTCACTTCCCTCCACTCCTAATCTTTGATGTCATCTACTAATCTTTTCTCTATCCTGTATTAGTCCAAAATTGTTATATACACAGAATAATTAGGTATATAATTTTATTTTTATTATTTTTAATTAATATTGTTGTGGTACATAATAATTACATTAATCTTGGGGAACTGGTACAGATGCATATTGTAGAGACCCTTTTTACTTCTCTTTCTTGTCCCCTCCTTACCATACCCCCATCTTCAGATCCCCCCTTTGCCATCTCCACAAGTCTATCTCCTCATTTCCTATTATCTATTCTTTATCTAGCTCTTTAAATTATTTATATTTTAAATTTCTCATATAGGAGAAACCATACAATATTTAACCTTCTGTATCTATTCATTTCACTTAGCATTGTGGTCTTAAGGTGTATCTATTTTCCTATAAATGACTCAAATTTACTCTTCTTTATAGCTATATACTTAAAATAAATGATATTTTAGATTCACATTTTACATTCAGCAATGCTGTGAGCCTTCTTTGTGTATATCTATAATATATCCCTTTCTATTGCTGAATAATATTCCTTTGCATAGATATTTCATTACTTGTCTAAGCATTCATCCATTGGAGAACACTTAGTTTTGGCTACTATCAATACAACTGCTATGAAAATTCATGCGCAGATTTTCAGTGAACACATATTTTCACTTCTCTGAGATAAGTGCTCAAAAGAGTGATTATTAAGTCTTATTTTATATGCAAGTTTAGTTTTAAGAGAAAATACCATATTTCATTCTGATCAGCAGTGAATACGTGATCTCATCTTTCTGTTCTTATCAGCATTTGGTATTATTGCTATTTTTCACTGCAGTCATTCTGATAGACATATAATGATATGTCATGGTGGTTTTAATTTTCATTTCACTAATATTAAACATCTTTTCCATGTGTTTATTATTTATTTTCTATATAGAGATCCTCTTTGGGAAAATATCCACCAATGTTTCTATTTTCTAATTAGAGTGTTGTTTTGCTGTTGAATTGTGATAGTTTTTTTTTTATAGACTCTGGATGCAATCTTTTGATGGAAATTAGATGCAAATATTTTATCCCAAATCCATAGCTTGACTTTTTATTCTCCTTATGAGGTCTTTCTTTTTTTTAATTTTTGTTTTAAACCAAGAACATGTATTGGTACATTTTACATACAATGGTCACATTCATCACATTTATTTTGTACCTGTACATGATGCATCTTGGCTCTCCCCCCTCTTTCCTACCCCTCCCCTCTGTTCCCTCCTCCCTATTTACAGCAGGTTTATTCATAATTTTCTGTATTTTCCTTTTCCCTTTTCTTTCCTTTGCTGCCTTTCTGCTTTCCCCCTTCTTTCTTTCTAGTACTCCTCTCCTTTGTATATTACCTTCCTTTTATATAATATCTATGAGGTCTTTCACAAATAATTTTTTCCTTAATTTTTAAGAGGTCCAGTTTTTTTTTGGCTAAATTCTCTATATTTTTACACTTACATGATTCATCCTGAGTTAATCTTTGAGTAAAGATTGAGGTTGTTTTCTTTGCCTATGAATGTCCAATTGTTTGAGTACCATTTATCAAAAAGAATACTCTTTCTCCTTTCAATTTCTTTTTAAACTTTGTCAAAAATAATCTGGACAAATATAGACATGTATTCTTTATTTTCTCCCAGGTATCTGCATATCTATGTCTTCATCACTAATGTCCTATCCTTATCTGTATTACTGTAGCTAGTACATTTTGAAGAGTTGGCTGAGGACTGACTCTTGGGTCTCACACTGCTGGACAAGTGTTTCTCCACTGACTACATTTCCAGCCCTATAGTTCTCTTCAACAGAGGAAGAGTAATTCTTCCCACTCTATTCTTTTTTACTCAAAATTCATTTTCTTATCAATTATTTTTGACAAAAGCTAATGAGTGTAGTACCAGCTGTAACATAATAACATATTATATTAACAAGCTCTAAAAATGAATTAGCATGACAGTAGCAAGAATGGATAGACCAAAATAATAGAACAGAATTACGGGAGAGAATAGACAGTCAAAAAGAAAAAAAAATCTGGTATTTGTATAAATTTAACAAATGGCAAAGAAAGTATCACAAAGGAGAGAGAGATGCATTTCAAGATGATTATCCTCATGATTATTTTTATCTTCATGGTGAATTTCCTTTCTTTTCATGTCACAATTAAAATGACTAAGAAACACAAAAATTGAGGAGAAATGTGCATAAGCACACATACATACAGACATACGAAAATAGAAGTTTCTGTGCAATTTCATGTAGATGGAATCGAATGAATAGAACTGCCTGTGAGTGTGTCCAAGGAGGACCTTGCCCAGGTATTAAATGGATCACATCCTGGCTAAGATCACCTATATCTAAGCTCTGAGCATCAGCACTGAACGTTGTCATGCCCCAGGAGGCTGTCACAAGGTGGTGGCAATCTCATCCTTGCCGTTAACTCTGGGGAGCTGGCAATTGCCAGAATATAAAGGGCATGACTATGCGGCTTCCTACAGTCTTCATTACATAATACTGAAGGCCTGATAAAGCAGATCATCTTCCAGTTCTAAGGAAGACAGCCAAGTAGGTTGAAGTATTTTTATTTTTCTCAATGTTCCCTGTGTACTCTGGGTTACACAAGATGTCTCTAAGTGATGTAAAGACACTATTAATAATCAGTAGGCAAGTCTTAGAAAAATATTTATTGAAACAAATTCAAGAAACTAAGAAATGACTGACTCTAAAGATTGACTGACTCTAAAATTTGAATTGTTTGACAATTCAAACAAATCAGAGGACTTCCAGTTTTTTGCTTTCAATCTAATTGAAGAAGTGTCCAACCTGAGTTGCAAGTTTGAAACTATTAAAAATTATTTTTGGTGATAGGTCACTGTGATTTTTTATGTTCAACTAGGAAAGAGCTTAAAAATTGCATAAAATTTCTACTTAAAAATGCATCTTTCAATCTATTTCTTTATGTGAAAGAAATTTCTCAATGCTTCCATCTATAAAAAAAAAACAGAAAGATAATTGAGGGGGGATTGTGCATAATTATATTCTAAATGCCCATTGACCAGAGTAGTATTCTGCCTTTGTAGATTTTTAATAAATATCTGCTGAATTAGTCAAATAAATTTATCCATAAATACCTGAATCTATTAAAAATATTAAAATGAGTGCCCATTCATTTCATTAAAGTGAATTACTAATAAAATTTATCTTTTATATCTAATAATTTTGTCAAAATTTTAAATGTGTGTGTGTGATTTTCACCTGTTATACACCTATAATAATTTTAAAGATGATTCGATTTAGAAGTGATTTAACACATAGACTTAGATCATAAAAAATTTCTTAAAGCGAGAGGATAATTAGCAAAAGATATTCGGAAATGAAGATAAATTACATTGCACTTAAAATTTTGAATGAAAAAATAAAATGTACATTTACAGAGAAAAAGGCCCAAGAAGCACAGCAAAATACAGCTCACAAAAAACATTTTGTCCATATACTTTTAAAAGTAGATAGTAGGCATCAAATTCCTAGAGTGCTTAGATTTTATTCTATATATTTACAAAATGATATTATGGTTTATTACAAACATCAATATTTACTATGTGTCAAAAACTACATCTTTAGGATTATGTATATTAATTTAGAGTGAAAAGTTGACAGAAGGTCAGCTTTTAAAAAGGGAGGCAGAGGCTTGAAGGCAGCTGACCCAGATGACTTCCCAGAGGGTTCTCCCTAGAGCCCCGGACCTCGGACCCAGACAATCACATGTACATCACTGGTTCAGGAGATCCAAAAGAGACCTTAGCAGCTCCCGGTACCACCCTAGCAGTGGTGAACTAGCTGAACTACTATTTGTACCCAACCAATCTTGATGTGTAGCATGCATTCCCATCATTAATGATGACTGCGAGATAAATAATTCCAGAACATATTAAAATGCACATAGCACTTAGGTAACTCGCTGTGTCTCTACTTAGTGATGCTTGCTCCAAAACTAATCATCTCAAACTCATTCTTCTCTCTTAAGAATCATTCATCTAAACATATTTGCCTTGCCAGAAACTGGGGGAAACTGCGGGCTTTCGGAAATCCAAGGTCTGGCCCAGTCACTCAATGGCCAGCGACCTCTCCAATCTCAGATGGAGACTCTCTAAGAGGTACCACTTAACTTTTTAACTTCCCTCCATATCTGTACATGTGACTTGTTAATGCTGAAACCCTAGGGCACTGCTGCCTAAACTCTTTGAAGATAAGAAGAGCTGGGATGATCTATGGCAGTGATGGTGAGCCTAGGGCACACGTGCCTCGGTGGGCACACGTGCCTCGGTGGGAACACAGAGCCCTCAAGTCACCCCAGCATCACCCCAGCTGCTGAGCTCAAAATAACTGTGTACATAGGGGCCGTGCATGGTAAATAAGTGGGTTTTGGATTGCAGGTTGGGCACTCGGTCTCTGAATGGTTCACCGTCACAGATCTACTGTGTGTGTTTGTGTGTGTGTGTGTGTAACCACTGTAGAAAAATTAGAAGAAAAAGAAATCAAAGAGGTAACTGAAAATTCCTTACATTCCCATCACTCTGAGATATTGTTCTATTGTATACATGTGCTCCACATACATAAATACGATTTTAAAAGAATCTTAATAGTAATCTGACTTTTTTCTTTTAATATTTTTGAGATGTCTTCATACCGTGAAACACTGTTGTAAAATATTTGTAGTGTGGTCTGTTGTTTAAATGAACATGCACTAATAAATTTTTTTTAAACCCCAAAATTATACAGTACATTGTTTTTTACGTGATTTACTTGAGAGCATTTATAGTATCAAAAATTAACATGAAAAGCAAGGTTATAATGAACATTCTTGTCCTTTAGGTCAAAATTTTGGATAGTGTTAATAGTTTAAGGAGTGAAGCCTGTTGTTCTATGCAGAGTCAGATAATAACTTGGCAACATTTTCCTTGGGATACCTAGTGGTTATGGGAAGGGTCTGTCACCTTATCGTGCATTACTACCAAGATACAGAATTGAAACAACCTTATATGAAGAAGAGTCTGTTTTCTTAGCATAATATATGAGGGAATGAAGACCAGATATTGGAGGAGACTTTTCCTTTCTTGCTCTCCATTTAGTCAAATATGCTGAAGAGTAGTTTCTGGTCTCTACTTCCTGTTCCTTCTGACAAACCCGTTCAGGTCAATTACAGAAACAGTTCTCGCTCAGATAGCTGATGAGGAGGATCTCATGACGCTACAGTCACTGCTGCTGGCATTTGCTAAGCTGGACACCTTGCAACAGGATGTGGGGCAGCAACGATCTTCGGGAGTTTCTCAGAGTCACGCCTCTGGCCTAGGCGGAGCAGGGAGACTAGGTCTCACTTCTATTTCAAAGTCTGGGAACATTGAGGTTGACAATATAAGAAGACTTAGACTTACAAGAAAATATAAAAGTGATTCATCTCAATTTATGTTAGGAAAAGAGTCTTTCTTTGAGGTAAATTTCTGTTCTGATCTCATATTAAAACTTTCTAAATGATGTAATTTTTTTCCCAGTAGCAACATCCAGTAATCTCCCTCTTCCCACAAGGAATAAAAATCAACACTTTTAAGATAATGGATTATAATATGCAGTAATCTCTGGCCTCTGTTACGCTATTACCGCTTAATGGTGAACAAGAGAAGATGAGAGTTTTGCTAAAACATGTAGTTCCTTTCTCTGTGCTTAGTTGACATTTTGTACATAATTTCAGAATGAAGGAATAGATTCTTAAGCCAAAATTGATCTGGAAAATGTGGATTTGCACATCCTGCACGAAATGGGGAAGAAGCCCCTCTTCTCACTGTTTCTTCCTGGCTCTGTGTCTTAAGTCCTATCAGGGCTCTGAAGAAGTAGAAGTAGTGGAGAAAAGAAAAGAAATGGGAAATGCTCAACGTCTTGGAAAAGAGAGTGTGCTGGGTAATGGGTAGTACCTATGTTTGAAATTTCTCTGTGGATGTAAAATGAACTGAAATGTAATGTTGTGAGGAAAGGCACAGAAGTTGGAGAGGTGTGGATCATGGGAGAAGAAATTTGAAAGAAAGAAAGGAATGAGAGAAGTGGAAACTGAGGCCACCAAAGTCTTCAGAATTCCAGGTGGAAAGTAGATGACAGTATGTTCTGTGCTCATTTCTCTTTCTTGCAACTTCAGTCAGGGAACAATTTCCCTTTATATCAGAGCCCCAAAGCAGCTTGTCTATAACCTGCCTCTGACTCACAGACTTGTCTTGTTAAACTGCATTTCTTTGTTAATAATCTTACTTTTGAGGACAAGATGACTTCAGTTTCTTTTTTCCCAAACTATACTTTGGAAAAAGCACTTAAATAAGAAGCAGGTTCGTGCCTATCAAAACCTTGTGTAAAGATTATTATAAGGACATAGGGAGATTAGCAATAGAAGGAAGCAGAAGCTGCTTAGAGATGGAGAGGGAGATTGGAGGTGAGAGAACGCTTTCTGGATATGATTTTTCTTCCTTACACTGTTCCGAAATGATCATTGTCCAATCCAGCGGGGTCATTTTTTCTACCACCCATGATAGTGGAGTATGATCAGGGCAGCGCCAGGGCCTGGGCATTGTGGGGAGCAGATAGCAATCGGCACCAGCGTACTCCGTAGCTCCTGAGAATTGCTGTCTCCAACACCATCCACCAGCCAAGAACTGAAAAATTATCACTGAGAGGGGCAGAGAATTATCTTGGAAGGAGCAGTGGCCAGCGCAGGAGTATAGAGGAATCCTATGGGGGGTAGACATTGTTACAACGAAATACCACGTGTAGGATAATGTTATAAAGAAAAGGGATTTATTGTAGCTCACAGTTCTAGAGGTCTGAGTCCAAGACCTCTAGACCTCTTCAGCTTCTAGTAGGGGTCTAACAGTGGATGGCACCACTTCATGGTGTGCAGCAGTGGTGAAAGCAAGGGACCACATCATCAAGCAAGAAGTCGGAGTGAGACTGGGGTCCCACTGTCCCACCCAAAGGCGTGTCCCCACTTGACTGAAGGACCTACCAGCCTCCCTACAGAGCCCACCTCTGTTACCCCACAGCCAAAGCAGGGATCAAACTTTTAATATCTAGACTCCTGGGGTATGAGCCACATCCGAATCACAGCAAGTGTCCTACCGGAAACTCCTTTAAAGGAGAGAAAAAGATCTTAATATGAAAAAGACATATTATAGTACTAAGGAATTGATTGGATGGACTCTTACTGGAGGATCTGGGACACGATCAGCTCGCTTAGTTTATGGCAGAATCTATTTTCTTGCAATTGCAGGACTAAGGGAACCTATTTCCTTTCTTCTTTATATATATATATATGTATATGTATAATTTATTGGTACATATTAGTGATACATAATCCATTTATCTTGGGGAAGAAGTGTATATACACATTGAGTTTTAATGATTTTTGCTTCCCTTTATCCTCCCCACCTTTCCTTTTCTTCCATCCTCAGATCCCACTTTCCATCTCCACAAAATCTACCTGTTTCTTATCTCTTATTTTGCTCTTTACATTATTTATGAGTTTCTCATATAAGAGAAACCACGCAATTATTTAATCTTCTGTGTCTGATTTATTTCATTTAGATTTAGGGTCTCAAGACGCATCCATTTTCCTACAAATTGCTTAAATTTACCTTCTTTGTGGCTGAGGGACCTATTTCCTTGTTCACTGTCACCCTAAGCTTCTCTCAGCTCCTTATGGTCACCCACATTCTTACTCACATGAGGTTTTAAAACCAGCAGTGACACTTTAAGTCCAGTATGCTTCTAATTTCTCTGACTTCTATTGTAAGTCTGAGAAAACTGTTTTTAAATGGTTTATTTAATTAGATTAATCTCCCTGACCTATAAAGTTTAGGAGCTCGATAAACCAGCCTCCTTTTGAGTGGAGACTACAAAAGGCCCTTTTCCAGTTGTAAGAGGAAATCAAGAGAAAGGAAATCAAGAGAAAGGAAACCCTCATGCAAACTGATGCTGGGAATCACGCCATTTATTTGACTCTGAAAACCAGGATGCTTGAACTTGGATTAATGTGGTCCCAGAGTACTAGTGCGTCCAGAATCCTGGTGAAAAGAAAACAAATATTCTTGAGAAAAAGATGAAATCAGCTTAAGACTCTAATTATTTAAACAAATAAATCGTCAAAAGTAATACCCAACACACAAAGATGGACATACAGGAAACAGGAGAGCTAAGTAAAAATTAGAAGTAATGATCACGGACAAATCTTTGGCCAGCCTGATGAAGACAGAATAAAAAGACGAGAGAAAGAAGGCATACGCGACCAATATCAGGAATGAAGAGAAAACTAATTATACATTCTGAAGTTATTACAAATACAATAAGAGGATAATAAATAATTTTATTCAGAAATTGGAAATTAGATGAATGGAGAAATTCTTACAGAAATTGACATTTTTCCCCTAGGGAAGAAAATCTGAAAAACAAACTGAAATGAATGGGCTGGGAGATTCTGGTCACAGCCCAGAAAACTAGAGTAACTGATGGAAACGCTACCAGTTAGGATGAGGCTCAGGAGGCCTCTGCTGAGAAAGGCTACACTGGCTGCTGGACCCCGGGCAGTACACGTGTGCTTTCACAGAGGTTGCCTGCATTTTGCTTGTGTTTGGGGATACTGCCTGGGTGGAGAGAAATTTCAGTGCAGTCTTGTGTTGGGATGGCAGCAAAGTTACTGTTGAGGGCTTTTGGCTGGATCTATGTTGGAAATTGAGAGCGGAGAGCCAGTAGAGTGACTTGAAGCATTTGACCAGAGGGGACCTGTGGAGGGCAAGGATAAACAGACTAGAACTTGGTTGTGGAGAAGAAACAGGACAATAGAAAAATGATCTGAGGCCTTCTACCGGAAGGGAAGAGTGTGTTGCCTTTTTAAAAATAATTCCAAGTGTTTGTGTAAATTTAACATTATTTATTTCAAATTATTTGATAGAACCGGTAAAGCTGTTTGGGACTGGAGTTTTTCATGGAAGATTTTAAACTATTCATTTAACTTTTTAAATAGTTACAACACTATTTAAGTATTCCATTTCTTCCATTCATTTCAGCATTCCAGGGCTGCCTCTTTGGCCGGTCTCTTGAAACTTTTCTAAATTAATTCCAAAGACACTTAAGCTACATGGCCAGGCAACATCACAGCAAGGAACCCACTCTCTGTATTAGTTACATTTCTAGAATCAAGGTCTGTATTAGTTACATTTCTAGAATCAATGGTTTGCAAAAGAGCAGATTTAACACACAACATTTACAAATGACAACATTCATAAACACAAGCCAAATGCAGGAAGAGAGCAGAATGTCTATGCTTTGGAGACCCGAAAGACCCAACCAAGGGCTAAGAGCCCACGGCAATGTCCCATATGAGTCCATGTCTGCACTAAAAGGCTGAAGAAATCTATATGGGAACCAGGATACGATGCTCACAATGGAGATGAAGAGCAGAGCTCCCCTGAAGCAGACAGCAGCCACCCCCAGTGAAAGCAGGGCCCTGAGCTCCTCCTGTGACAAGAACAGCTGAGTTCACTTCAGGGAAACCAGTCACGATAGAGTTTCTCTTGGGAAACAGCTGGCTTCTATCTCCTGCTCCCGTTCTCCTTTATGTTGTGTTGGCGACAATCCTCAGGTGGATCCTCTACGGCCAGAACTGCCCCAGCTCAGTCCAGCTGGGTGTTCTTGCTCAATTTGACTGTATCAGTTCACCACCTACAGTAAGGGGAAAAATTTAAAAACAATTGTAAAATTTAAAAACTTTCTGTAGCTGAAAAAGTACTCAGTACTCTTACCAGAATTGCCTAAGATCTTTTTCATTGCAGCAAAAAAGCTGAAATTAAAAAAAATACAAGAATTAAACAGAAAGAAAATGATTGCATATATAGCAAATCCAAAAGGCTATGTAAATTAGTTCTGATAGTAACACAAGAATTTAGAAGGATTATTGGATTAAAAAATCAACATATAAAAAATCAGTGGCTATTTTTATCACAACAAAAATAAAATGACCAAAAATAAAATTTTCAGCAGTTTAAGAACATACCTAAGAGTAAATTTTGGTGCATGATTACACAAAAAGGTGATTATAGTTAACATTATATTATACGAATAATAATAGCTAAAAGAGAAGATTAAATAAGACCTAAAAGTGGAAAAACATACCATATTTAGTTGTTGGAGGTTTCAGTATAATAAAAATCTCAATTTTTCTTACATTGATTTCTTCATTTAATGAAATCTTAATCTTAATCTTAGCACATTTTTATGTTTTTCATTTTTAATGGAATTTAAGAAGTCAGTTTGAAAATCAGGTTGTACCCAATTAACATGTACAGTTTTAAAGTGTGACTCAATTGATAAAAAATACATTAATTTTCTTTTCCTTTCTTTCTTTCTTTCTTTCTTTCTTTCTTTCTTTCTTTCTTTCTTTTTTTTTTTTTTTTTTTTTTTTTTTTTTTTTTTTTTTTTTTTTTTTTTTTTTTTTTTTTTTTTTTTTTTTTTTTTTGACATGGTCTCATCATGTAATATAGGCTGAGCTTGAAGCTTACTATACAGCCCAGGCTGGCTTTAAATTCTCAGAGATGATCTTGCCTCAGCCTCCTGAGTTCTGAGAGTATAGGCATGCATGACAATATCTGGCATAAACATAAATTTAAATTAAAACACTCGAAAAAAAATTAGTGTGCAGACATAAATGCAAAAGGTAAAAAATAGCAAGACATTTTCTGACTCAAACAGAACGAGATGGAAAGACTTATTCAGATTAAAACGTATTTTGATACTATGATAAGGAGAAAAGTACGGACTAGGGATGTAGCTCAGTGTTAGAGCACTTGCCTAGCGTGTGCAGAGCCCCGGGTTCTGTCTTTAGTACTGCACAAGTAAATAAAAAAGAAAAGTACGTAACAGACAGACAGATAGACAAATCACCCTTGTAGAGAATTCAGAAACGAATGCAACTGTGGAGATCCATGCTTATGTGAACTCTTTGTCATAGCTGACATAAATAGCACAGTAACAGAGACCAGATGAGTTTTCTATAAAGTATTCTATAACTGTTTCTGCATCAATTAGGTACGCAGATGGAGATAAAATAAGTTTTAATCTCTTCCTTATTCTATTCTCAAAGAACAACAAATCTATTCAAAGTGAACTAAAAAACTAAATGTGAAAACAGAACAGATTTTTAGATGACAATGTAGTGCATCTTCATAATTCATAGTAGAGAAAATTTCTTAAGACAGCAAAAATACAGAAAAAGATTGATAAGTTTGGCTGCACTGAAATTCAGAACTTCTGTTTATCCAAAGACACAAGGAAGAAAGTGCAACTTAAGCTGTAGAATGAGAGAAGATATTCACATTCCATATACCCAACAAAAGACTTGTATCCAGCTACAAATCATTGTAAGACCCATACAGAAAAGTTAGACAACCAATAGAAAAATGACCAAGCACTTCACCAAAGAGAAAACCCAAATATAATAAACCTATAAAAGTATGATCAATCCCAACAATAATAAGAGGAATATAAAATAAAATCAACAGTGGGATACCACTACATATGAATAGGAATGGCTAAATTTAAGCAGAATAACAGGAATGTAAATTGGAAAACTTTTTGGCAGTATGTACAGAAGCTGACGTACATACATACTGTCCTAGAACCTTGAAATTAAATTTCTGTATAAATGTATGCTGACATATATCAAAATGTTGACAATATCTCTAAATACCAAAAAAATTGAACCTATTCAGGGAGCCATAAATAGTAGAATGGATAAATAAAATAGGGACAATGAAATAATAGAAGTTTACACAGCAATGAAAATGAGAACCTAGAATAGATGCACAGATAAATTTCACAAACATAATGTTGACTGAAAGAAGAAAGACGAGAAAACAGATAGTTTGATTATGTAACTATAAAATTCCCAAACAGGAAAAGCTAAACAATACTATTCAGGGATGGCTAATGCAAAACGAGTAAGTGATTATGCAAGCTAAAATGCACAAAGTAGGGGAGTTGTGCCGGACAAAAGATACGTAAGACTTCTAGAGTCCTGGTAATAGCCTATTTCTTTATCTTAATGGTGATTACATGACTGATTGCTTTCCAATAATTTATTTATTTATTTATTGACTTATTTAGGTGCTGGGAACCAAACTCAGGGCCTTGTGCTTGCGAGGTAAGCACTCTAACCACTAAGCTAAATCCCCAGCCTTCCAATGACTTATTAAGCTGAATACTTTTCTTTTGTGCACTGTTGTATATGTATTACATTTGGAAACAAAGAAAAATATTAAAAATAATAGGTTGATAGTGAAGGACTCACTCGGGTCATGACAATATAAGGAGAAGTAGAAGGAGTCAATATCGACATTAGCGATTTTATCAGAGAGCAATAAGAGAGCTTGGAATGAGAAGAGAGGGGTTCGGTTTCTGCCCTGAGCACTTGAGGAGATGGTGCTAGGGACAAATGAGGAAAAATAGATGTGGTTAAAAAAAAGATTATTTTCGTTTCTTATATGTTAGCTTGAGGGGATACCAGTAAAACAGATGGAGGACGATGCTCAGTACGTGTCGGATACTTCGATCTGGGCTCTAGCGTAAGGAAAGAAGGATGTTTAATGAAGTGATAATTGAATGGCATAAGTGAGGAAGACAGAAACAAAGAAGGGCGGGTAGATGGGACGGGATGAAGGGATAAGGAGCTGTAAAGAATCTGAGGAGGAATAGAAAGATGTAGAAAGAAAATGAAAAGAGTATTGTGTCACTGAAACCAAAAGTAAAGGATGTTTCAAAAAATGAAGACATTAAAAGTGAAAGTTACTGCCAGTGAGTCAAATGAGAAATGGAAACAAAATGTCCTGTCCAATTTAGAGTCATCAGCGACCTTGGCCAAAACAGATTCACTGGGATTATGAGGAGAAATTTACAAGTGGATTGGAAACCTGAGTAGGCAGGGAGGATGCCGAGAATGTGAACCCATGGTTTCAGTAAGTTTGTATACAAAGAAGAGCAGAAAATAGGACGATAAAAATAGAGGTTAACATGCATAAAACTTTTATTCTCTGCTAGTTACTAGTATTATAGCCAGCATGCCCATTGCAGACACGATGTGTTAGTTACTTTTCTCTCATTGCTGAGACAAAATACCTGACAACCAAAATTAAGGGAAGGAAGGTTTATTTAGCTCACAGTTTGTAGAGGCTTCAGTCCACAGTCAGTGGATCCAAGGCAGGGTGGCACGGTAGACAGGCAGAAGGCAGCAAGGCAGGCAAGGGAAGCAAAAAGAGACCTGAGTAGCTTCTTTCAGCACCTTATATCTTGTCCAGGCTCCTGGGATTGGGGAGATGCCAAACCAATCAGTGGACTGATTTAGTGACGACACACCCTTAATCCCAGTATCACACACTCTAGATCCAGCTGCCTCTGAAAAAGCCCCACCTATGAATGCATGAAGCTTTGGGGGGACATTTAGGCACAAATCATGACAGGTGATGACATTAGAGGGC
Organism: Hystrix cristata; assembly: GCA_004026905.1. Classification (NCBI taxonomy): domain Eukaryota; kingdom Metazoa; phylum Chordata; class Mammalia; order Rodentia; family Hystricidae; genus Hystrix; species Hystrix cristata. Next base: position 41,480 of record PVJO010014308.1, read on the forward strand.
ATTGAGGTCCAATAGCTTGGGCAAGATAACACAGTGGAAAAGTGGCAAAAACAAGATTTGAATCTGGGTCCTAACTCTTCGGAGTTCCAAGCTTCAGGTATGCTCCGGTTAGAAACACAGTGTTTTGTTTTGAATGCAAAAGTATTCGTGTTTATGCTAACAGAAGCAGTGGAAAGGGAACACCTGAAGGTATGACAGAGAAGGAGAGTCAAGAATTCAGCCTGTGCAAAGGCAGGTGCACTTGAGATCCACATCTCAGATGCCCACATTCATCTCAGAAGAGGAAATTCCTCTTCCACTGACATTGTTGGTTGGCAGCAGTAAACCGATCCAGATTTATAAATCAGTAGGTTTGACTGTATGAAACTGAGTGAGTTCCCATCGGGTTCTTCTATTTTCTATGAAAAACAGAAGGTTAAATTAGAGTTTAATCTGAAAGTCAGGAAGGTGCAAATTGGACAAGGGAGCAGGGCTGCAAGTTGGAGAAGGCTTCCATGGCACTTCTTCGACCCACACTGTATTCTCTTCTGCCTCTCTTCTCCCATTAGTGCGCCCTTAGATATTCACCCCGTTGGGGTTCTGTCCCAGGATTTCTTCTCTCCTAATCTGGACACCTTCCTAGGCAATCTCATCTGTTACCAAAAGGTTTCAGCAGTTTTCAGATGGAGTCAGACTTGAAAAGAATTCTACCACTGTACAAAGGTGTCAAATACCTTCAGACTGTGTGCAATAAAATAAACCCAACCTCATTTACCTGGGTCAGTTCAAAATTTTTCTCCTAAACCATCACATGCCCTTTACGTGTAGAACTAAAGTCAGATATATTTGACCCACCATTTTGACTCTCAAGGAATTTTGGACCCTAAGGCAGAACATTATTATCAGCTTTGGGAATCAAAGAGGGAGAAGAAAAGGGATAAAAGGAATAAAGAGAGAAAAGAGGAATGGTAGTATGATAATTATGTAACACCAATATCATTTGGAATCCAAGGCTGAAAATTGGCTATAATTATAAATCCGATCCCAAATTAAGAATAATTTGCTTAGTGCAGAGGTTCTCTAATGAGATTAAACAATAGCATAAGATCCAACAGTAAACAATAACATAAGACCCCTAATAGTAAACAATATCATAAGATCTTCCAATAGTAAAATTACAAAGTTTACTACAAATTCCTTCTCTTCTTAAAATCCCTAAGAAGAAATTGAAGTTGAAAGATTGAATCCCCTTGCAAGAAAAATTCCAGACACATTAAAATTCAAATAAATCAAAGCCTTAAATTAAATTCTATCTTCAGAGTTAAAAATAAAAGAAATTAAAAAAATAAAATAAAAGAAATCAAAACAACCCTGGCCCCTGACTTCTTACCCTGGTTAATCTCAGCTAGTAAGTGTTCCGTGTCTGGATGGAGCTAAGGTTATTTCAGCTATTATTGCTTCTGCAGACAATAACAAATGTCCATCCACCTGTGAAAGAATGTTAAACTATTAGTGAGGCTTGGGCAGACTAATGCCAGTTGACTCAAGACCTTTTTTTTAATTTTTTTTATTTTTATTTTAAACCAAGAACATGCTGGAAAAATTGGCTTACCACGTGTCGAAAACTAAAACTAGATACATGTCTCTCACCATGTACTAAACTCAAATCGAAGTGGATCAAAGATCTAAACATTAAAACAGAAACACTAAATTTACTGGAGAATAGAATAGGAAGAACCCTCGAAGACATAGGGGTAGGGAAAAAATTTATGACCAGAACCCAGACTGCACGGGAAACAATACAAAGAATCAGTGCTTGGGACCACATGCTATTAAAAAGCTTTTGCACAGCAAAAGAAATTACCAATAGAGCAGGGCGAAAACCCACAGACTGGGAAAAAATTTTTGCTAGCTATCCATCAGACTAAGGTCTAACATCTAGAATATACAAAGAACTCAAAAAAAATTAAACCTCTGAAATTTAAAGACCCAATCCAAAAATGGGCAACTGAAATGAATAAACATTTCTCAGATGAAGAAATAAAAATGGCAAATAAGTATATGAAAAAATGTTCGACTCAAGACCTTTGAACTTGAGCTCAATTGTGAGATACCTCCCTGTACAAGGTTAATATTGACAACCACCACTGTTTGGGGATAGATGGAAACCACTTATTTTGTAGCTTTTCCATTGAATCTATTCAAAGCTTCCTTGTATTTATTTTCTCTTTTTGGGGTGGAGTGCTGGGAATTGAACTCAGGGCCGTGTGCTTGCAGGCAAGCGTTCCACCACTGAGCCAAATCCCCAACCCCTTTACTTCCTCCCTGAAGTACTTCTGACATCTCGGATCTGAGCTTAGTAAGGCATCTCTTAAATCAGGGGTTCCCAAACCCTGGGGCCATGTACTCCTACTGGTCTGTGGCCTGTCAGCAACTGGCAGCATAGCTGGATGTGAGCAGTGGGCAAGGGAGTGAGGCTCCATCTGTATTTACAACTGTTCCCCATAGCTGGCATTGCCGTTTACAAAGGCCTTCACCGCTTCCTAAAGCCCCTTCATAGGGTTTCTGTGCCTTTTGTTTATTGCTATCCATGGACGCAGTCTCATCTGTATAGAAACAGCCACTGGTTTGTGAGCAAAACCACCACCAGTTGATGTTATCCTGTGAGGTCACAAAAGCATGGGCTTCAAAACCACAAGCCTTTTGTAGAGGACCAGGAATTACGTTTAAAAGTTAGCCTAGTCTTAGTCTCTCCAGTGTAAAAAATACCCCATTCTTTTACTAAAACCTGAGGCTGAGAGCCAGAAAGCCTGGCCCCGTTAACAGTCTCGCCTTATTATATATGGACTCCCATAGATTTGTTTCTTTATTTGTCTTAAATCTAAGTCCATACCCCAACTGTTTGAATCTCTAAGAACTTGCTCTATAACCATAGAGTTTCCCTAGTGCAGCGGAAGTTCTTGTTTGCAGACCTATTAGCTGGGTTATGTCCAAGGAGAAGGAAGAGCTTGGAGCTGAACTGAGCATGCTTCATTTATCTTCACAAATCTCCAAAGCAAATAAGGCACTTCCCTTCTCCCAGGGTAGAATAAGGTAAGGAGGAGTAGAGGGAGGAGCAGAGTTGGAGCTGCATGCTCGTGGAAGAAAAACCAGTCTCCTTCCCACAAAGGTTATTCATTAGTATATTCATGCAAATTAAAAGAGATTCTGTTCAGTTATGGGTATTGGATGTAACAAATAAAAATACAGGACTCCTGGTTATATTTGAATTTCAGGTAAATGATGACCATTTTTTTAGTGTAAGTATATCTCAAATATTAAAAAAGATCAAGATGCAAAATGTATACATGCAATTCCCCATGATGAATGTATTATGTACCACAAACATAATAATTAAACATCAGAGGATCACTGCTAGTTTGAGGCCAGCCTGGGCTACATAGTGAGTTCAAGTCCAAGTCCAGCCTGAACTATGTAGCAAAACCCTGTCTCAAAACACCAAAAAAAAAAAAAAAAAAAAAGAAAGGAGGGAGGAGAGTAGATCACAAATATTGTCTGAGACATAATAAAAACTATTATTTTTATCTGAAGTTCGAACTTAACTGGGCACCTTGTATTTTATTTGGCAACCATATATGGCACATCAGGCATCATGCTAGATGCTGGGATAATAATGTAAACAAAGGCCTAGCTGCTGCTTTACAAGGAGGGATTAAAAACAACAATACTTTTGGCCCCAGATGAATAGTAGCATTTAAAAAAGCTGCTTTCTGAGCATCTCTTTCCAACCACAGGAAATAACTGTTAGAAATAACCAGCAACATCCTCATCGTGAAATGAATTTGCATTTGCTCATGCACAGAATTAGTCTTATGTTGGCGCATTACATCTCAAGCAATCCATATTCACCTGAACCTTGCTTTTGTTGATGGATGTGCTTGCTGTAGACAAATTACAAGTGAGTCTGAGACACTTCTTTCCTTAAGGATACTTACACTTACTGGGGTGAGATCTGTGGTGAAGGAAGTTAAAGTACATTGATGCACATGAGAGAAATATCTAGACCAAACTTGAGAAGCCGGAAGTGACACCCATACTCCGCAATTGCTACTTTACAGTGACTCTGTACTGTGAATGAACAATTTTATATATATATATATATATTTATTTATTTATTTATTTATTCATTTTCGGTGCTGGGGATCAAACGCGGGGCCTTGTGCTTGCTAGGCAAGCGCTCTAACCACTGAGCTAAATCCCCAGACCCTGAACAATTTTAATAAACAATTTAATTTCATTTAAATAAACAAATGAATGCAACTAGTACCTCTTCTCCAGTATACCGGAAGAATATCTTTCTAACATACATCTGATGCTCTTCTATTGCTGTGCTGTTATTTATTGTTCATTAACTGTTCACTCATTCAGTATATACTTCCCAACAAATTAGTAGGCAACAGGTATCTGAAGCACGATGGAGAACAAGCCAGACTCGTCTTCCAGCCCAGGTTATCCTGCAGTCCCAGGAGAGAAATAGACATTATATAGTCACACAAATGAATCATTTCCTGCAATAATCTTGCACCTCAATGTAAAGGTCTCCTGAATGCTCACAACTTCCTGCCCTGGCATTTGGGTTGCTGAGGAAGTTCTGTCTCCATGTCCAGATCATATACTCCAACAGTAGTGACTTCACCCTAAAGAGGTAAAAATTAGCTCATGGAAAGGAAAATAACTGTTACTCTTTTTATGTGTAGAACACAAATATACACACACCACACAAACATATATACATCTGTGATATTAAAATTTCGTGGAGAAGAATAACTGAAAAAAACATCTAGAAAGGCTGCTTAGAGGATTGATAATGAAGAAAAAGGATGAGAAACACCAGTCCAGAGTTTCTCATAGTTCATTCAACAGTCCTTCAAAATACGCTTACAAGATGCCTACATCAAAGAAAGAACTGTGAGAGGTTCAGGGGACACAATGGTAGATAAAACAAACACGGGCCCTTAAAAGTTAGTGGAGAAGACTCACAGAAAAAGCAAGAAGACAGAGAAAACAAACACCAGTTCTGATAAACACTGAGAAAAGCACACAGGGCCTGCAGTGGAAAATAATGGGGTAGGGTCTCTTTCGTTGGAAGATGAGAGAAGACCCTTCTAAAAATAACCTTGACTTTCAAAATAGAACGTTTCCTCTTTGTATACTCATTTATTTATCTCCTAATTTACATAGATCTTGCTGGAATTTAGAGGCAGCCTTTCTTGCTATTTGCAAATTTCTATTATTTTCCCATTCATGACCTTTATGCCAATTTACGTAAAAGCGAAGAAGGCTTTTGCATGTGATCTGACACTCTGGCTGTGGGTGACTCATACCAGAAATCACAGCAAGACCACACATTCATTGAGCATGGCTATGTCAGAAGACTCATGTGGTAACCAGAGGCTATGTGTGTGTTTGAATTAACAAAGAGGTTTTCCATTGAGAAAATGAGCAACAAGTTACTTGAATATGAGCAAATCCACAGCTTGATGTTTTCAGAGAACCCAGTCAGCCACAGCCTTGTTTCTTCAGGGAGACTGGAACTGTTAGGAAATGACCCTCAACATCAGAAAGTGCACAAATGTAGGGATGAAATACAAACAATACTTCCAAGGGTGGCCATGCTCATACTTTTAGAACCCAAGGGACGGCACGATACTAAATTCTTCTACTTCCCTTTTCTAATTTTTGCACCCTCCCATCTTGCTTCTTTGACAGAGATAATCCTGACTTGGTGAGACAAGCATGTCTTGCTCTCAGCTATGTCAGGTCTTCGTACATCTGTGGCTGCTCCTGCTGATCCTGGGTGAGTAGATGGACTGATCCGGGACAGTGCTGTCAGTCTCTAAAGTGAGCCAGGGGAAAAGCCAGATGTTCTGCCTCTTTATCTACTCCGGCTTAGGGACAGAGAGCAAGAGATGGGAACTGAGCAGATCCAGATCCCCAACCCGTGCGGGCATCAGAGGAAGCTGAAACCCTTGGCTTCTCACCACTGGTTTTTGTTGTTGTTCTCATCCCATAGGAAACTCGGACAGTTAATTCTGCCAAATCATAAGTCTGCATTCTTCCTTCTTACAATTTCAAACTAAAAAATTTTTTTTCAGATAAACAGTGACTTCAAAAAGGTGAAGGTGATTTGTGTTCCCACTTGCACAATTTAGCTAGGGCCTGTCTCATAAAAAAAAAAAATACAGAAAAGGGGTGGGGTGTAGCCTATTGAGAAAATTTTGTGTTCAAGCCCCAGTACAGAGAGAGAGAGAGAGAGAGAGAGAGAGAGAGAGAGAGAGATTGACTGTAAAATATTACCCTCTTTCCATTGTTTTAAGACAAAATTTAAGTAGAATTGAAAAGTAGAAGAAACAATAGGAACTCCAAGAAAAGAGGGAAGGGTAAAGCATTTCTCCAAATCCTTTCTTGTCTCTGTACTGCTGAGTTCAAGCTAGAGAAGAGAAGGAGGGATTCAAGAATGCAGGTGCTAAGCATGAAATAGCAAAGAGATGAGCCAGCGTGGTGGAGACAAGCCACCACATGTTTATAAAATAAATCATAGTCTAAATTTTCTGTTGTTGTTTAGGGGCTCTGGGTGGTATAGAATGGAAGCAAAGAATGGGGAGGAAAAAGCAAAGAAGATGTTGTGGATAGGTTATTGGAAAATTTCTCGTAGAGCTTCTAATTACAAAGATTTGAGACACATTGCTCCATACTAATCTTTGAATCTTGGCTCCCTCACAGCTCCTGGAAGAGAACAATCAGGTAAGTTCTGCCTTCTCTCTGTTCCTCCCAGGCTCTGAGCACCAGTGTCCTTGGCCAGTCATGTCAATGAGAGCAGCAGGGACATGGCACCCATTGGGGTGTTGCTGTTCTGGGGTCACACCCATTACTGTTGGGCAGGCAGACTCCGCTCTAAATTTCCCAGCCTCCAGTTCTCCCTCATTACCAAGAAGCCCCTGTGTAGAGAGCGAGAAAACATCTGAGGGAGGAAGGGCAGAGGTCGGAGGTCACTGTTAAGAGAATCTCAGATCTGGTCTAAGTCCTTACATGTGTTTAAAAGGAGCCCATGCCACCGTCATTCCTCCACTTCTCAGGCCCATCAATTATTTGTAATTCTAAACACAAGTCTGATTTCTCTAGCTTCCCATCCCCCTTCATTTAAATTCTTTATGTCCCTTAATTATTGATTGTGTCCCATTTAGATGGAGAGTGGAAAAAAATTGCCTCCATGTGGAATCTCCAGATGAACAAGGTTTAAAGTAATAAAATTGAAAAAAAAATCTTGTTCATTAAACGTTGGCTGCGAAGCAGGGAGGGATTTTCTTTGGTGGTATATATAGCCCAGGTTCACCTTTACCCCCGCAGGAATGAACAGAACAGGAGCATTTTGGAATCAGTCCATGCTCTGAGGCCCTCACAGTGTTTGTCCAGTGACAACTCAAATCTCCTGAACTTCCCTGAGCTGTACCAAGAGCCTGAGATCTATGGCTCCCCTTGCCCATATCGAGGCTAAGCCGAGGACAAGGAAGAGCAGGTTCTGTCCCAGCTACCTTTTCACGTTGCTTCTACTCCATTTCTGATGCTGGTCCTGGCTGAGAACTAGCTCAGGAAGCTCCCGGGTGCAGAGCAGGGCTCTCCCCTCTCTGTGCCCCCTCCCATTCAGCGGCTTTCATCTTTCTGTCTCCTGTGCAGGTGTACCTCCAAAAGCTGTACTTCTGCTCAATCCTCCGTGGTCCCCGACATTCAAAGGAAAAACAGTGACTCTCAGGTGCATGGATTTCAATCCCCCATCCAAGGGACGCATATCTTGGTTGCGTGACAAGAAAACATGGACTACGGTATCTGAAGACATCGTAATTGAAAAGTCTGGACGTTACCAGTGCAAGACCCCTGCATCCTCTCTCAGTGACCCTGTGCACGTGGAATTTTCATCTGGTGAGGAAAGGACGTGGGAACTCTCTGTAGTCAAGCCACTGGGCAGAGTATTTGAAGGCTGGGTGAATGTGGGGAGCAGAGGCAGAGTTGCAAACAGCAAGGGGACATGTGAGGTGCTGACTCCAGTGGGCAGGCCAGCAGCACAATGCCACATTGTCCATCTCCTCTATCGAGAGAAGTGTCCACATCCCGGAGGTCACCAAACAAAAAGGGGCCCGTGTCTGAGGAAAGGTATGGGGTAAAATTCCTCTTTTGTTTAGAGACATGTAAGCATTTCTCAAGGACATTTTCTGGAAATTAGTTCCCTCTTGTAAGGCGAGGAAGAACCCGTACTGAGGATGTGGAAACTTTAGTGGAGGAGATTTGTGGGTGTGTACAGGGCTGTAGCTCTTCTGTCAAGAGCAGAAATGAGATCGAAGGACAAAACAACAGGGATGAATTAAACATGTTCCTCCACCGTTTGCAGACTGGCTGATCCTCCAGGCTCTACACCCCATCTATGAAGGAGATGATGTGATTCTGAGATGCCGAGGGAAAGAAGAAGAGAACACAGTTGAAAAGACTTACTACAAAGATGGAAAACAACTTCACAGTAATTACTACTCAGATCACATCACTATAAATTCAGTCTCCATGGACCCTGGGGAATATCATTGTGTTGCTTATGAGAAATTTCTCCTACTGAAACTTAAAAGAACTTCAAAACATTTAAGGATTCAAGTTCAAGGTAATGGGCAAGCTCCTACAGGCAATAGGTTTGGGCAACAAAGCTGTGAGAATTGAGGGTGAGTGCTTTTCAATGGGGATTTCATGAAAATTCTTTTTTGGCCTGGCCACAGGCAGGAGGTGGTCCCACAGAGTGTCCTCTGTTTCCTGTTGCTTGGTGCTGGGAACACAGGTGAATGTCCAGGAGCTCTGTACCTCACTGTCCTGAGGGTTGTTTGTTCTCTCTAGAGCTGTTTCCACATCCTGTGCTGACCGCCAGCCCCTCTCAGCCCTTAGAGGGCGGCCCAGTGACCCTGACCTGTGAGACCCAGCTCCCTCCACAGAAGCGATATGTCCGGCTCCAGTTCTGCTTCTTCAGAGATGTCCAGATCCTGGGGTCAGGCTGTAGCAGCTCCCCAGAGCTCCAGATCCCTGCCATGCACATTGAAGACTCAGGGTCCTACTGGTGCCAGGCAGAGACAGTGACTCCCAGCATCACAAAAAGGAGCCCGAGGTCTCAGATACACGTGCAGAGTGAGTGTTCCAAGGTCTGCTCTTCCAGAGTTGGGGCTGGGGAGAGGCAAGCAGAATGCAGTATCTCCTGCCCCTCCAGGATGGTGGCTAGAGAGAGAACTTCCAGCTGTCCTAGTACCTGCCCTCTGTAGGCTCAGCATTGGCCTAACTTATCTAGGACATTCTCTTCCATCTAAATCAGGTAAAGGTGGCTGTTAGAGGGGATCGGCCTTGTAAGGGTTACAAAGATGTACAGGATATGTTGTTGCGTGAGTCAACAGATGATCAGAAGCACCAGTGGCCATATGTGGTCTCTAGGGACCCCTACGGCTGACCTAATCTCATATCAAAATAATCAAAAAAGGAGAAGATGAATATGAACTGTAATAATCAGAGAACGTGAGGACATGGGGTGAGACTGAAGAATTCTGGAAGGATAAGGAGAGAGGTTTGAATTCTGAGGAAAGTCACTTCAGACTAGCAGCAACCAGAGTTTCTGTTATTCTGTGGTTCATTAGTGCATCAAAGATTCCTCAGAAATAAAAGTTCATAAAATGTACCTCCAGGCAACATTAGCTTTAGGAAGAACCTGGACCTTGTGCCTACACGCCTCAGGATGGGAATCATGAAAGTAGGGAAGAATATTAATCTCTTTATAAAATATGCACAATTAATTTCTTATTCCCTACTTTGGGCCCCACTCTACTGCAACAGCACCAGCCTTTCCTTTGACGTTAAAGTCCCTTTTACCAGGACCCTTACATGTTATATCGTGTTCTTCCAGGGGTCCCTGTATCTACTGTGAATCTAGAGGTCCAGCCTCCAGAAGGGCAGCTGGTTGAAGGACACAATCTGGTCCTTATCTGCTCCGTGGCCAAAGGCACAGGGATTATTACCTTCTCCTGGCACAGAGATGGAGCAGGGATCCTGGGCAGAAAGACCCAACATTCCCTGCTGGCAAGGCTGCAGGTGTCCGCAGTGAAGGAACGTGATGCAGGGAGATATTACTGTACAGCTGACAACAGTAATGGCCCCATTCTCAGCCAGAAGATTAGAGTCACTGTGAAAAGTAAGTTTCTGTTTCCTTTTACTCAGTCTTGACTCACATGCCAAGGTTTAAGATCTTCATCAGCCACGGGATGTTTAAGGAGGCAAAGTAATAGGGGTGGGTGAATGGAAGGGAGGGGAGGGGAAGG
>PVJO010014309.1:0-34469 GCA_004026905.1 Hystrix cristata
GAATAGTGTGCGGAGAGCATATGGCCCCTGCCTAATAATATTCAAGTTCAATTTAAAATGTACAATGCAAACAGTAACATATCTTCAAGTGAACTCGGCCTCCTCGAGATGGGGGCCTCTGCAGTGAAAGTGATCGGTGGTTAAGGCCTTCTCAGCTGGGCTAGCTCCTTCCCGGGGAAAGTTGTCCTTAGTTTCCGACACGCCGCTGCAGCCCTGTAAAAGGACTGACTGCGCTGTGTGCAGAGACTAGAGCCTTTCTTAAACCGCAGCCTCTCTCCTGTCTCTCAGTAGGCCCTCCTCAAAGGGCTTACTTTCCGTTTGTCTAAATTTTGACAATACTGAATTGCCATTTGTTGATGTGTGAACCATGGAAATCAAATCAACTGTGTGACAAATATGTTGATTTCCTACCATGCTCTCACCCTAAGTGAACTGGTTTGTGGGATTCAAGATGACCAAAACAAATTTTTATAGTGTAACTAAGTAAAACTCGATCATCCTTTTAGTCAAATAAATCTTTATTTTCAGTGGCTCCTAACATACATGTGATATGTAGGGACTGACTTCAGTTAAAATCTCTGCTTCAGCCAAATGGGACTCTATCAATCCTGAAGGAAGACCATTTTTAAAACAGGTAGAATCCTTTGGAACTTATGTAGTGGCACTCATGAGGTTTGAGATATGGTCATCTTGACCAGGAACGCCCAGCTGAACTGAGTTGGTGTGGTTCTGGGTGTAGAAGACCCATCAGAGGATTGTTGCCGCCACAAAATAAAGGAGAACAGGAGCAGGAGATAGTGGTTGGCTGTTTCCCAGGAGTTGTGTTGCGCTTGGTTCTTCTAAAGGGAACTCAGCTGTTCTCATTGCAGAAAGAGCTCAGGGCTTTGCTGTTTCCCGGGATAGCTGCTGTTCACTTTGGGGAGCTCTGGTCTTCATCTCTGCTGTGAGCATTGTATCCTGGTTCCAGTATAGATTTGTTCAGCCTTTTAGTGCAGACATGGAGGTACATAGGACATTGCCCTGGGCTCCCAGCCCTTGATTGGATCTTTCAAGTCTCCAGTGTGTAGGTAGATGTTCTGCACTCTTCCTGCATTTAGCTTGTGAATGTGAATGTTGTAACTTGGACTTGTCCTGTATTACATCTGCTCTCTTGCAAATGATTGACTCTAGAAAAATAAATAATACAACTGCTAAATCTCCAAACCTGACGACATTCTTTGCCATGTAACACGATATTTCTCTCAGCCTACGTAACCAAGATGTTCAGTATAGAAGCCATTTTTTTCTTGAATTAGTTTCTCAGAAAAGATGTAAGGTGGACATATTTTTTAAATTATTAAACAGTTTTGAAGTATTGTATACTGCCCTATTTTTATTTTTCTCATACTAGTTCTGTGATCCTTTGAAAATAATGATTCGTCTTTAAAAAGGAAAAATGATATCCACAAGCTGGTACTTTGCATTCAGTGACAGGTACTATTTATTTAGAAAATGAATGACAATGTAAGTTTCACATTAGAAACCTCACTAACTAGAAAGATTCCTTATATTTTATGCAAAGTACTGCAACAAAGTAAAATTAAGTGTATGTTAAAGTATTAAAGGGGTTGCTTTTTCTCATAATTTATTTCTATATAACATTAAAACTTAAAATATTAAGAGGGAAAATCTGTTAGAAAAATGGAAAATTGGGAAGTAAATTGAATTTTTTGGAAAACTGCTATTCATAGATATCTAATTATTCTTTATATTGTAGTAAACATGTTTGCTTGCAGCTATTTTGGCTGACAGATCGTTTTTGAAATGTGAGGGTTTGAGGCAGGTGTCTAAGGTATAAACCAGAATGAATTTGTACCAAAATGATAGAAGTAGAAGAAACACAAATATATCTGCTACAATTTAAAGAAATTTGAATGTAATTAAGTAAGAAATGGTTAAAGGAAACTCCCTCAGGTTAAAATGTATAATTAAAACACTTTTACTGATAAACTAATATGCACATCTGATAACTGCTTTGGCTGAATTCTCTACTGATTTACTCAACATTTTTAATTTTCTCTATTTCATGATTGTTTTGGTAACATATGGCGCTGTAAATGGTAACAAAAATATTTTGACCCTAGCAACCCATTAAAATTCACATCTTATAGCAGATGGAGTCTCCCTAGATATTCGGTGGTTGATTACTATTTCCCTTCAATATCTTCCTTTGTTTTACGTGATATTCTATGCTCTTGTTTCTGATCCTCACTGCATCTTCTCCTGTTCTGATTTCCCAGGTAGGCATTCCCTGCAGTTTTGTCCTCTCTCCTTTTTATACATTATTTCTCGATACTTTCATTCACTCGTAGTCTCATCTAGTATCTTTACTTGTTTGATTCCCAGATGTTAAAGTCAATTATCCTAGAATAGATTGGCATGCTAGTACAGTAGACAAAATCCCCAGTGATTCAGCTTCCATTGAAGAATACACTTGGAAATAACATATTGAATTCCTAGCTTTTTGCCAACTTTCCAGTTTCTGTAAGTATAGATTCTTGGTATTATACAGAGCTTATAGGCCATTTCTAAGATAATTCTACAATTAGAAATGTTGCCTATGTTATCCGAAAATGAGTTTGATGACAATGTCCAAGTGTCAGTGTGCTTGAGAGTCATCTATTTAGTATTATAATTGAGCATATCAATGAATTAAAATTTAGCAGTCTTTTATGAGATATAGGAGGGATGGTCAAGGAACCTGCATATATATATATATATATATATATATATATATATATATATATATGTGTGTGTGTGTGTGTGTGTGTGTGTGTGTGTGTGTGTGTGTGTGTGTGTGTGTGTGTGTGTATGTGTATATAGTCTCTTAAATATCTGCTGATAAGTTGATAAACATATACATGAGGAATACAGGTCCTGATTCCTGTTTCTTTTTTTCTTTTCTACACAAGACTTGTTGCTTAGCAAATTAAATATCTTTGCCTAATAGTGATGGGAAACTCATATGTTATGGAGCTAACTGTTAATGACTTCAGAATTCCAAATTCATTGTGTGGATAGATTTTTTTCTGCATTTTTCTTAGTACTTTGTATCCTTATTTCTCCATGGATGTGACCCAGATCTGTGATCTTTCAGAAGGACTATATAAGCCATTTACTACCAGCTCTTTTTAAATTTCCTTTCTAGCAACCACTGAAAATAAGACTGCTGGCAGTTTTTAATTTCGCTTTAGACAGCAGAAGACATATCTGCATGATTAAAATGCCAGATATCTTTATAACTATTATCAATTATAATAATTAAGAGAAAATTGTAGTGAAATTTGCTCTCAGAAAGGAAAAAAGAAAATGCCCCAAAGCCTTTATTGACACACAATTGTCCGTAAGCTATTATATGTCTTATGATTTAGCTAGGTTTTGTCCAATTTTAAAGCAACATTTAGAAGACTTTGAGAAAAATGTGGTTTTAAAGAACACTAACTTTGGGGCTGGGGATTTAGCTCAGTGATTAGAGTGCTTGCCTTGCAAACACAAGGCCCTGAGTTCGATCCCTGACACCACAAAAAAAAAAAAAAAGAACACTAATTGTGAAACTGGTACATGTGACTATCATGAGTAGCTAGTTTAATGAAAATTAAAATAACCTCCATGCAAGTAAGCATGGCTGATTAAGTAGTTGAACTGACTATTTTTTTTAAATACATGCCTAGTTGGACATTCATTTACATCCTCTAACAAGGTACACAATCCAAAAGTCTTCAAGCCCCTTAGGAAAACAAAACTTACGGCTTAACTGCGTTTCTACTGACATTTAGAAAATAATAGTTTTAATTTAAAATGCTTGTAAATGTAAATCAATATTTAAAGAGATTTTTATCACATACAGCAACTCATTTAATCCTCATTGAAGTCTTACAGGGTAAAGAACATCAGAGGATTCTTTAAATTTATTAGAGATTTTTTTCAAAGATCACATAAATGGCACTGAGATATAGATTAAAAATCAGTTCATGTAATTCCTATTGCCAATTCCATTGATCTATCAATTTTTAAACACTTAGTATGTACCTTGTGAGCACATTTTAGGGGAGGGACTGATGTTACAAATCTAAACAGGGCTACATTTTGCTTTCTGGTAGTTTTAAATTAGTAGGTGAAACAATTAGGCCACATAATATTGTTAAATGATCATATCCAGGATAAATATAAAGTGTCCTGATCACACTCCGGAAGGAAATGTGACTAACACTTTGTAAGGGCACAAAGAAGTTCACTAAGGGGATATTTGCTGATCTTCCTATAATTAGGCAGATCTATGGAGGTGAAGGACTATTTCAGAAGAGAAGAGTAAGGAGCATGTGAAAGTATCAGAAGTAAGAGAAATGTTACTAAGTGAATTGTGAATGATTTACTATGGTCGGAGTGTATATTTCATGGAGAAGGAGTCTGAACTAAAGAAGTTCTCCAGCCCTCCAGGACCATTTAGAAATCTCCAGAGAGACGTGTGTATCTCAAAATGATTGAGGAACAGCATTACCAAGATTTAGGCGTGGGACAACAGGGCAGTCCAGTCCAGTAGATAATTTTCTCATCCCTAAATTACAGCTGTGGCCTCTTAAGGAAAATGAAGGAAAGATCCTCAAAAGTCTTGTGAGATAAAGGAAGATATTTGAGCACTCTTCTCAGGCAGTAGTCTGGGACATCTAAAAGATTTAAGCAGAGGATGAACACAATAAGATTTCTACTTTAAAAAGATTTGTCTAGTTGCTTTGTGGAAAGTGGGTAGAGAGAACGAAAGTAAACAATCTCCCGAGTGCCAGGTTCCCCCTTGTAGGTCTAGCAGAACAACAGAGATTAGGACAGCAGCAAGAGAATTTTACTGCACTTTCTCTGCCTGACAGGAACAGAGGGTGAGGGGATGAAAGAGGATGAAGTGTGCTAGAGGGGCAAATCCTAATACAGTCTCTACAGAGGCTTCAGAGCTGTGATCCTCCCTTCCATAGGAATGGAAAGTTCTACGATTCTGCTTCATTAAAATAATGCTGCAAATCTTGTATTGGTGTAAGGTCGTGAAGTTGAATTTCTGTTTCTAAAGCAGAAAGAAATCCTTATTGATTCACGTTGGCATATTCACTCATCCCTTGTCTTGATTCTGCCACGAAGTCACTACTGGAGAGAGAAATGCCCAGTTTATATTTTAGAAACTTCCAAAGAAAATGATGCTTTCATGAGGCCAGGTTAATTCATTAATGAATGAATCCACGAAGGCAGACACCCATCCACCTATTCATTCACTGTTAATCAATGAAACTATATTGCCGGTTTGGGCTTCAGCACTGGGCAGATCTAAATCATGCTCGGACTTTGCTCTTTTTAGGCAAATATTTCTAGAATGCACATATTTTTTCTTAGTGTTTCCAAAGGTGGCTGTATTATTTCACAGTTTATACTTCTTTGAAACTTATCCACTTGGAACTTGTGCCTACTATGTTATAAAGTTCTCTAGGCTTAAAAATCAGAACCAGAAATTCAAAGCATAAATTATATTCATGGGAGTATGTGAAGATCTTCTGAAATTGGTACTTCGTTTATACCAAATATGTCTTTAGTTCTTCAAAGTACTTTGATTACACTGAAATAGAAAATATCTTCACTCTCCAGATGTGAGCTGCTTCATTTACATGACCATTTTGGATCTGAATACACATGCCTCTCTTTCTGCGGTTGTTATTCCAGACTTTCTATGCCATTTAAAAAGATGGGATGTCTTTCAATAAATGACTAGAACCTTTAATTTTTCTTTTCATTTTATACAGGTGTTACGCAGGTGGTACGCCCTTTCCTCTCTGCCCCATAGGGTGTAGCTCTAACTACCCTCTAGGGAAGAGAAGGTTGGGCGAACAGCCTTACTCTTTCTCCAGCTCCGTCGTTACCCGCAGATACATCTTCTTCACTGGCCAGGAGTTCTTAAGGAAAATGCAGGCTGATGCTGCGAAATGGGCTTGCATCATGGTTCCTTCTCCTCAGCTCCCTGCAGTCCCTTCCCTAAACCTAATACAAGATAATAAGCTGATTAAATCTGAAGTCTCTTGTAGGGTTCAGGTTACTGGTATGAAATTGTTCTCATGTTGGTGGAGGTGCCTCCAATGTGGTGAACTTGGCTTAGGTACTCTTTCCTAGTGACACGTATGAAGGATCGTTTTAAATACACAGAATATGAGTGTATCCTCAAAGACACATTCTTATTGATACTTACCAACTCATAACTCTGGTTTTGTTATGTTTAGAAGGTCCAGCATATCGTCACAAAGTACCTCAACACAGAAAGGACTGATGAAATGTCTTTATTTTTAACCTCATGTGCTGAGAGCTGGTGAGATAGTCGACATCAGTGCTTGCTTTAGTCCACTAAACCTGAGAGGCCGAATTTACTTGTATTTTAGATGAAACAAAAGTTGGGTTTTTTTTTAACTCAGAATGAGTAAAAGATAGAAATATGGAAAAGTTATTTTGCTTCTTCTTGAGACATTGAATAAGTATTGTGCATACAATCCATTTTCTTCTTTAGTTCTACTTCTCAGTTTTCTCCACCATGTTTGGTGCCCGAAGACCTAAGACCAGTGAATTTATTAATGGTCTAGTCTTTCTGTCTAGCCTCCTCTTGCCATTGTCAGGTGAGGATGTGGCAGGTGGAGCGAAGTTATTTGGTTCTGTAACTGTTTCTCTGCTCAGTCATGTACTAGACTTGGCTGTTTCTAGCAATCCCATAGCTCCCGTGGAGCGGTGTTCTCTTGCATTTGCACCCACAGCGCCAGTGGCAGCGTACTCTGAGTGTTGGTACGTGTTCCTGTCCACTGCTTCATCAGCCAAGTAATATTATTCAATCCACATTATTGCTAAACTCTGTGTTTCAACATACCTTGCTGGTTTTCCATGAATGTGCTGTCATGTTTATGAACTGCCCTGAAACTCTCCTAAATTACTACATTTCAATGTGCTGTCTTCTCCTGCTGTAATTCTTACTTATACTGACATTCATACCACTACATACTTTATGACTGCTTAATTAAATAAAAAATAAAAGAGGGTCATATTTAGCTATGGAAAGTACAAGTGAATTTAATTTTACAAATGTCCCATTTCAGGTGGGTAAGCAGAATTGTTGACCAAACACTTAACTAGTAGTACTGTAGAGAACTATAGGGATATTTGATTTGGACTTAATTAAATATATAGGAAAAATGTGGGCTCTTTTTAACATCGTGTAAAATTAAGGAAATATATTGGCTCTTTTCTCTGCTTCCATCCTGTAAGCCTTCATTTTATACCATCATGCTAATTAGGAAAACAGAAACTAAAGAGACTTAAAAATCTATAGGTGACAAACTTATATGAAAGCTATTATATTTTTGCCAATAATTTCCAAGTATTCACAGCAAATGTAAAACAATCTCTTTAAGAGGAAGCTTATTTTCCCTCGATATATATTATCTTCTCGAACATATAATACATATGTGACATAAATTATTAAGTCACTGAAACATGTTACTATTTTAGGCAAAATGGAACTATAGAATAAGGCTATTTCTGTAGTTTTTTGTGGATAAATGTTTGACTTAACTCTATAGTACTTGTGATAGCTGATTGGAAACCACAGACTAGTGTTTTCATTGGTCTATTAAGGTGAAAATCAAGAGATAAAATGTTTGCACTTTACCTTTTGAAAATTTCAAAAACAAATCTAAATTTTCGTAGCCTTGATTTGAGAACAGCTCATCATCCATGGGTGCCATCTAATAAATATGGAAGACTCAAAACATGTTACTTTTATATTATTATAATAAGGTAAAGTGATAAATATCATCACGTATTCCTTTTATGTACCAATTTGCTGTGTTAAGGAATGTTAGGTTTCTGACAGTGCTGAAAAATCATTCTGTAGAACCTCAACAGCTGAGAAATTTTTTATATGACCTCTCCAGTGAGCAGGTCCACTAATCTCACCTGGGATGAACATGGGAGAATCGTGGGCTTCGGGTCCATGGTGCTTCATTTTGGTACTCCACTGAAGTTAAGAGTGGCTAATTGGGGCATGTCATACTGAACAAGGAAGAAGCAGAAATACATAATGTCATTTCTCTTAAGGTGTCAACTCAGAAGTGTCCTTGTCACTTTTCCATTGGCAAAGCAAGTCACATACTCATATTTAACATCAATCATTTATAGAAACACACTCACAAAATACTGCATCTAGGCAGGCACTTGGAGAATAAAATAATACTGAGAAACACAATCTACCAAATAGAGCTTGCTTGCAAAGAGACCTTTTATTAGTTGGTTTTTGGCTAATCAACCAACATTTATTATGCTTTTGTAGGATTCAAAATTTCGTATTGGTGTATTTACAGTTTAAGGTAATTAATATATAAATTCTTAATAACCTTAATCCTGGAAGGAGAGGAAACACAAGGATGCAACACAAATAAAAATAAATTCAAGATAACTACATAAAATAATTAAAAAGAACCATAAACAAACTGTACTTTATTATCAATGCCTAAATAAATTAATAAGTCTTATAAAAATACAGACCAACATTGAAAGAGATGAAAATGATTATTATTAAGTTGAATATAAGAGAAATACTGGTGAAATCTTATACTATAGTTGTGTATTTTTGAACACAGTTTAAAATTTTGAAATAATCAAATCAATCTTGATGTTCATAATAATTCTTTAAAATCTTTAGTAATGCAAGGTAAATTTTATCTTAAATTGACATCTCAGGGTTGAAAGAATCCTTAGATGACACGAAAATCTCAGATAGCTGTATCAGAGTCCAAAGAAAATGAAGCATTACTCACAAGTGAAACCTTTCCTATATTAAATTTTGGAAGTTTTGAATGGTATTTTTGATGTGTAGAATGAGTGGATGTTCCCTCATATCAAATTTAAAATTATGTTGGCAATTATATAAAATAATGTCCATGTATTATTTACTCTTTAAAAAAGTAAACAAAACACATTAAACAAAATAAATTGATTGCAAATTTAACATGTATGGGCTAAAGCATGTATGCATTGTAGAACGGAAAATGCCTGAAATTTTGTATTTTTCTAAAAAAAAAAAGATTTTTAAAGCATGAACCCTTTCTTATAATAATCTAAAATAAAATTGACTTATTCTCATGAAAGAGAACATAGCTTTTAGCACAGTCAGATGAGTATGTGGAAAAGAATCGAGTTAGGGAAGAATACTTGCTAAAATGCAAGTGAACATTTTGCTGCAGATATTTTTACAATTTTGAAAATAATGATTGGAATTAGCCACAGTTATTGACTACATTAGAAAATAAAAATAAAATTTCTCAGTGACCTTAGAGAAGCTTTTTAGTTATGGATGGCCCTTAAGGAATATCCTGTTATCGATAGATGCTTTCAATGAAGAGAAGATGCATATATGTATGACCTGTATATTTTATATTTTAGGATTTATGTATAGTAGAGTGATTCTGTATAAATAATAAAAATTTTACATAATTTGAGCTATTAAAACATAAAATATCTTAAGGTTTCATGTATGAATGTATAGTTTTTAATTTAAATATAGGTAAAATTGTATTTAAATTTGTAAATTTACTCTTTAAACATGAAAAATACAGAATTGTAGTTATAATATCTGAGTCTGATGAAAAGTAAAATTTAATGTTTCCTTTGCATTTACATTTGTAGCATTTATAGGTTTTCCTTTCCTAACATTTTTAACTTTGTTATAGAATTTTTGTATAGAATTTTTGTACAAAGGAGCAATTTTACTAGGCCTTATGTATCTTATTTGAGCATAATTTAATTTTCTTTTATTTACCTCCTCTGCTCTAACTAAATATGCTGTAAAAACTCAATGAATTTTTTGACAGAAGAGTTTCTTTTTTTTATTATTATTATTTTTACCAAGAACATGTATTGGTACATTGTATACATAATGATCATAATCAACATGGTTATTTTTCTGAGATGTTAACTTCCTAATTTTTAGAAATGTCCACCTAAGGATCAAGTAATTTTGTGGCAGGTGGGAAATTCAACTTGAAGCTCTTAAGTACCAAGCTCTGTCTAATAGTATTCATTTATTTTACTATTGGATTTCATAAAGGTATGCATTATATTCATAACACTATTTGTATTAGTTATTAAATGTGAAATTTTATTGATACAGAACTTGACTTCTAAAAGGGATAAAATTGAAGCATATACTTATTATAGTAGATTGATGAATACAGATTACATTTCTTAAAATTGATGATAAAGTAGAATAGGTGCTGGTATTCATTCACATAATCATTTAACAGATACTTACTTAGTACTTGGCCTATGTATTTGTGCTGTGCATCCATATATGAACAGAACAGATAAAAATTCTGCCCATAGGAATGGAGACATATTTTCTAGTGGGGAGACAGAATATAGAAAAGAAAATATGACATATATTACATAGTGACAAGTGCTAAAATTACACAAAAAAATTCACAATGATATTAACTGTAAGGGATGGGATAAAAATTTTAGTTAGGTTAGTATAAGCTGGGGTGTCTTACCAAAAATATGATTGTCTTAAAAAAATTGTCTGAATAAATTCAGATTTATCTGAAAAGGGCATCCCGGGGAAAAGAATAGTTAAAATGAAGACCTGAAGGTGGATGTGTGGTATGCAGTTTTAAATAGAAGATAACAGAAAAACATTTTTTTACCATACATGAGTTCCACAAGAAGCAGGGACTCAGATATCAAGTGGTTTTACAGTTGAAGTCTGTAACATTCATTTGGAGAGGGAAAATAAGTATTAATTGATGGCTTTTCAGTAGAGGATTATTACGATCTGACCTAAGTATTTCCAGGACCATGCTGGCTTGTCAAATAAAATAGACTAACAGATGAGAGGAGGAGAAAGGAACAACTAAGGAAATAGGGAGAAAGTTATTCCAAAATACAGGCAAGAATTGTGTTGATTTAGACTATGTGTAAAAAAAGAAAAGTGCTGAAAAACATTTCAAAGCAGTGGCACTAGGAATCACTGATGAAAGGAAGAATTATTCTGATCAAGCTATGGAATTGGAAAGAAAAATTGGTATTGGAGATAAAGCAGGAAGGTTTCTGATATTTTAAATCTGACATTCCTGGATTATATAGCTGGATACACAGTAAGTCTGGAGATCAGGAAGAGTTAGCAGTTGGAGACATATTTGGAAAACATTGAAACTGGGATGGAGTTTAAACCTTTGAAACTGGAAAAGATCATGATCATTTATAGGAATCAGTATATAGTTCAAAATCTGACTCTTAGTGTAGTTTATAATTAGTGAGATTTTTAAAGAAAATCAATAAAAAAGGTTGGAAAATAGAATGAAAACCAAATCTGTGTTATCAGGAGAGAGACTAAGTGAAGAGAACATTTTAAGTCAGGAAGAATGATCAGTGGTGCTGATTGTTACCAATGGGTCAAAAAAAAAAA
The DNA here is from genome assembly GCA_004026905.1 of Hystrix cristata. Classification (NCBI taxonomy): domain Eukaryota; kingdom Metazoa; phylum Chordata; class Mammalia; order Rodentia; family Hystricidae; genus Hystrix; species Hystrix cristata. Next base: position 11,510 of record PVJO010014309.1, read on the forward strand.
AAAAAGACTGAGGCTGACTATTGGATTTACCAATGTGGAAATCGATTTTCACAACGAAACGAATACTGAAGTAGTAAGGATAAAAATCTGATGATGATGTTTCAAGAGAAAAGGGAAAGAAAAGGCTTAAGGAATCAAGCATAGGCAGTTGTCTTTAGGAACATATAACTTATATATGAAAGGAAGAGAGTGCTGGGGGGTAAAGTGGGGTCAAGATAATTTATTTGTTACTAGATGGGCTGCATAATCTCTGGGTATGGTCTAGTCGATGGGAAGTATTTGATAATTCAAGGGAGAGATGGGCAATGTATTGGAGCAGTGTCCTTGAAAGGGACAGGATCATATGTACAGCAGAAAGACTGTAATTACTTGAATTACAGTCCATCCTAATAACGGAAAAAAATTAGAATATTCAAACATAAATGCAGAAAAATGGAGATGAAAGGGCAGCTCATGAAATATCTCTTTTGAATGTTTTTTTTTTTTTCCTTTTGTAAAGGAAAAAAATCAGTAGCTGAGAGGGGGACAAATTTGAGGCAAGAATACATAGTATGAAATAGACCTAGATTGTAGCAAGACAGCCAGTGGAACGGGAATGTAGTATGTGTTGGTGCACATGAATATAAAGTAACTCGATACCTAATAGTTTCGACTTTCTCTAGCTGGCACACCTGTGGATTTCCAGATGCATATGTAGTATGTGGAAAATTGGTCTTTACAATAATTGTGCTTTAGTTAAGAGTACATCAATATAATAGAAAACAAAAATGTTGGTTGTGCACTCAAGGGAATGGCTTTAAAATACCTAATAATGAAATTCAAGCTGAATAATTTAACAAGTAAGGATGCTAGATAAGGAGGGAGAGAAAAGGAAAATCAGTAAAGTCTCAATAGTTTCAAAATTGTTGGAGTTGAGCTCCTAAAAGCCGTGAGCTGGAAAGATAGAAAATTGCATTAAGACAGGTTTAAAATTGAGATTTTTGAAAGAATCATCATTAGTAAAACAAAGTAATCACAGAAGTTAATTTTAGAGTTAGTATGAGCAATGAGATCAGTAAGTGGAATGGTGAAGGTAGATTTTTGACTTTAAAGGTCACTACTGCAAAAGTAGTTTTAGAGGTAGGTGCAATAAATCAGGAGCTAAGATTGTTTAAAAAAAAGAAAAGAAAAAAGGAGACAGGAAAGACACGAGGTATCTTAAGTGATGGCAACAAAAGAAACTGTTTCCTAGAAGTTTGTAGAGTTTAGATCTGGGATATCCATCAGTGATTCAGAAGTTAAAGGGCTGGTGAATCTTGGCAAGTTGTCTAAGATAGCTGGGGGTTTGTGCTTGACGAGATAGTAGGTCCTGGTATCTTCCCGTTCTTTCTTTTTGGTGAGTGGTTTAATTACCACATGCCTAAAAGTAGTGCAGCTCTGTAATCATGAACCGAAGACTCCATGAGCCAGAGTAAACCTTTTCTCTTTGCAAGTGAAGCATCTCAGGTTTGCTCTAGTGACAGAGAGCTAATTAATACAAGGTGAGATAATTGTCTAGAACAAGGTAATGAGTAAAAATATATCCCCAATCCTGAGGCTCAGACTTAGGAAGTGTGTGCAAGAAAGAGAATCAGTAGGCAGTGAATAGGTGTAAGAAAGAGCGAGACACCAATGGAGATGCTGAAAGAACAGGATAAAGATGTAAATTTTCCTAACGAATGAACTAGAGAGAAAATAGGATATACTTGTAGCCTGATTAACATTCAGCCACAGAAGAGACCTTGGAGTAGGAGGAAATTTCAGAGGTGATACAATGTGCTCCTGTATCCCAAAACCTGATACTCATCCAGTCTCAGTTGGAATAGTTCCTGTGGCTGACTCCTGATAAAATAAATAAAACATTTTTCTATGTTCAAAAATACTTCCATTGACTTTAAAATCTACACTAACTCTACCTTCCACTGTTCTGTTGTCATTAGATTCCCTCTTGCTTCCTGATGGTGCTCTCAGATGATGATCTCTATCCCATCTTTCAACCACCAAGTTCTTCATAATTCCCTTTCTGAAGATGTATATTTACACAATTCCTAGTTACTTGCTTCAGATGATCGATTTTTATCAGATGTCTCCCTAACAGTCACCATTACTATGAGCAGCTTCTATATGGAGACGCTTAAATTCGTATTCTACTATTTCCCAGAGTCAGATTCTCTACTTCAATTTTTCCTCCATAAACAGATCCTCTTCCTTGTTTTACCACAGTTACTATTACTCTTTCAAAAATATTCTTGATGCTCTTTTTCTGACTTCATGCTTATTGCAGAAGACTGGAACACCGGACAAGCACTCTCCCTGTGTCTATATCCACCAGCTAAAGCACTGAAGAATACAAGGACATCATCATAGTTTTCCTATTCACCAAGAGCAAGTGGGCTTCCCAAGATGCACAAAAGAAAACAAGCATTGTGCTGGCAAGCTTACTTTGTCAGGTGCCACTGTGAGATTATGTTTATCTGTTCCATTTAAAATCTTTTATCACTATTTCCTTCTGTCTACTAATCTTTTATCACTATTTCCTTCTGTCTACTAATCTCTGTCTCAGCGGATGACCTCACTACTTACAAGGGTGAGTACGTCAGATGGTAATGACAGTACTTCATCTTTCTGCTACTGTGCCTAACACATGGCCTGTCATCTTACTGTCTCATGTCAGGCTGCCAGGTAGAAACCTACGGACAGGGTTGTTTCAAGGACAAAACTTCTCTGTCGTAGTTCTGAGAGTTACAAAGTCCAAGATCATGGAGGCAGCAGATTTTGCGTGTGGTGAAGCTGCTCTTCCTGCTTGCAGATGTTCACCTTTTTGTTGAGAACTCATATGGTGCAGAGCACAGAGAAGAAAAGCAAGCTCTCTGGAGTCTCTTCGTATAGCCACATAATCTCATGTAATCATATGCTGTCCACTCTCAAGACCAAATTACACCCTGAAGATCCTTTGTCTAATGCCAACACATCAAAATTTAGGATGTAAACATATGAATTTAGGGGTAGAGGCACAGGAAAATATTGGTCTATCGTGTGCCCCTCTTCATTACCAGGAGGAAAGAAGTCCATCTCGGCCCCTTTCTGGCACTCCTCTGCTCTCACTGCTGCTCCAGCTCTTCTCTCTCCTGAATCGTCAGCATCATGGTTTCTACTTCATGTTCCCAACAATCCTTCGGGCATGACCGAGAATCACAATCCTAAGCAAAGTAAAACAGCCTTTGTCTTGAGCCCATAGTTGCTTTGACCTAATGCTTTTATCTTTTTATTTCCTATAGCCCTTAATAAGCAGCTTTACAAAAGTTAGTTTTATTTTTGCATAAATAGCTCAACTTCTCAACTTCTATTTCATTTTCACCCTTGTTGCTCTGTTCCAAGTGTCCTCAGTTAGGAATCTCTTGAGTTCGGCACGTCTCCATCCTACTTTAGCTTATCAACAGTAAGCAGCTAAATACTGCTTTTGTCTTGAAAACCTCGCTTCTTGATCTCCACTGTGTTGGACATAGATTCTGTTTCTAAAATTGAAATGAGTACAATATATAATGACTGCATCTGATTTATTCATTTGTTTTCATAAATAGGCTTAGATTCTGAGATCTAATTGGTGAGAGGAAGTTTTTTGAATAAATTCTAAGTACATTCAATTGCCTTAGAGCATTCTCAAGCATTTCAGGTTTTAATTCAGTTAAATCAAAATGGCCCCATCTCCGCTCGTTTTCCTTTCTGGATTGGTATAATTTCTCCAATGTTTATGGAGAAAAAATGCTATCAGATGGCGAGGCATCTGGGCTTCAGCATTCCTTTGTCCTACGCTGGCATCGGTTGTAATGTGCACTCATTCCCGTATACTCACCACACTGGTGTCTGTTGAGGCTTCTGGATTCCTGCCTGGTTTCTTGACTGTCTTCTCTGCTGCTGAATGTTAAAGTTTTCTCTCGTCATGACCACAGACCCCTTCAACATCTGCCTGCTTCCTTCTCTTGGACGAGCCTCCTGTCAGAGGCAAAAGGAAGTCCCATTATTCTTTCTAAGGACGCTACCTTGTGTCATCCCATTCTCAAGCAGCAAATAGAGGTCTTAACTGATTTGCTCCCATCTCCCTGGATTAGGAAGGAATTATAAAAGAGTGTTTCTTTACACTCTCCTAAAAGGATTGAGCACAAACGTCTTCTTGATTCTCAGATACCCAAACAGTTTGATGAGTTCTATTAATGTACTTTGTATTTTTTATTAACTTAATACCAGGCACCATAACAATTGCAGCCTCTTCCAAGGTACACAGGTTGTTTCTCTCAAATACATTTTCAACCTTTCTCTGTACAATAGAGTATCCTTTTTTTCTATTAAGGGGGGAAGTGGCTTAATTTTTCTATTCTTCCAACTAGTTGTCATTGTATGAGTAACATAACTTTCACTAAAATAAAAACCAAAGATTTAGTATGTTTGCTTTCACATCTCCGCATTCACTTTATTACAGCTGTCCGGATTGAGTAAAATAGGACCAAATGTTAAAATGTGAAGATAGTTGAGGAGGAGAGAGAGAGTGACTCACTTTCTTCACTATGGCAAAAAGATCAATCTGTCCATATTTATAGCTAAAGGAAAAACAAAACCATAAATGCTGAATATATTAGAGCATTTACATGCATTGATGAGCAAAATAGAGAGTGAAAAATACTCTGAGGCAAAAGCAAATGAAAGGGTAAAATGGGAGGTGATAAGTAGAATACTGATGTGAGTTTCCACCTCGAGGGTGATTGCAAGTTCCAGGGAGCTCAAGTTTTAGCTTTCATAGATTTGCAGAGCATCGAGTATAGGAGAAAAGTCTAGTGGTGATTGAAATTAAAAAGCCTAAGTAATTCCATCCTAAAACTGAATCCACCAAGTTTGTCAGCCTCTCCATGTAAGTGTACAGTAGAAATAAATGTCTGCTCATAGAGATTTTCATGAAGACATAGACCTACTTGAATTCTAGTGTTAAATGAAGAGGGAAATAATCCTTCTAAGGTAAAAACTGTTATTTACATTGGATTGTGGCTGATCCTACTTCCGTGGTGTGAAAAATCTCAACGCAGAAGTACTCCTGGGTTGCCAGATCCCCCAGGCATCTGGCACAAACAAATGTAAATCTTCTTTGGAAAAACTTGACTTCAGTCCATACTCAATTCCTTCTCAAAAGTAAAAAAATTAAGAAACATAAGTTTGTAATGAAAACTCTATCAAAGATTTAAGGAAACAGGAAACCATAGTTTGGAACCTTCAAAAATAGGAGTCTAGTATTATAACAGGATACACAGAATAAATATGCTTGCTAGATTGCCAAAGTTAATAAAGGTCCAAATAAGAATAAGGAACAACAAAAGAGACCAATGAGACTTGAGGGAAGACTGGAAATAATGTTTCAAAATTGAAAACTACTGAAATCAAGGCCCTGGAATAGAAAGACTGAAATAGAATCTGCATGTAGAAGTTTATTTAGGCTTATTTTGGGAGAAAATATCTCTAAAGCAGAAGGCCAAGTTGGATTGGCCTGAAGAGAAGGAACACTCAGTTGTAGTATCATAAACTTGGAGCTAATCACTCCTACAATTAGTACTTAAAATTAGACATATTGTTGCTATGTGTTATACAAAAATGCTGCCACCCCACTAAGTATAATGGCTGTAAGGGGGAAGTGAGAAGACAGGCAGGGAAATTCTTTAGGAATTCTAAACATTCTATATAAATGTGTTACTTTGATTACACAAGGATCAATGATAGAGTCACTGCAGTTAGATCATTTTAGTCCTACCTCACTAACTAGTTGATCCTTTGCTAAGGATCACTATACTCGATTTTATTACTTCTAGAGTTGTGTTAACAATAACTACTTTACAGAATTGCTGTAAAGGATTAAATGAGTGTATCTGAGAGTCTAAGCACAATTTTAAGTTTGATCACAGTACAAGATGTGATCAAAATACTTGGTGAATTTATACATTTTTAAGAAATTACTACAGCAAAAGACATATTGCAATTAATTCCCCTCAGAATAATCTACCTTCCTTCAAATACACTTAGCTTGTCATTCTTGCCACTTTTTAAAATGATTCTGGAAGTACTCTTTCACGTCTTTAGAAGGTATGATCACAAAGTGAATGCTGAACTGGGGATTTAGTTCAGTGGTACGGCGCTTCCCAAGCAAGCACGAAGCCTGTTCGATCCCCAGCACCAAAAAACAAAAACAAAAACAAACCAAAAAGTGAATGCTGGTGCCTGACGCTATGCAATGGAAAGACATGTTTGTAAAAACGTTCTGATATCCTCATGTCCTTATTCACTGGATCTAGCTAACTGCAACTGCTAGCTTTTCCCCAAAGTCAAAATGACCTTGAAAGTTAAATATTCAGTCAGTTCAGGACCACAAGGCAGAAACAATAGCACAAGCAAAGACACTCACGAAAGAAGACTTCCCGAGCAGCTTCAGAAAGTGGCAAGAACAATGAGATTACTGTGTTCCAAACAATTGGGAGTATTTGTGGGACATTAATGACAATGTGCTTCTTAGTGTAATAAATACGTTTTTTAACTGAAATATTCACTGTATGTCTACATCACACCTGAGAGCAATTATTACTTATCTAATACTTTCAAAAAGGAAGAAGATTATTTTTATAATCCCTAATTTAGCATCTGCCTCCATTTGTCCTGTATTTCTGTTAATATGCTCTTTAAATCACTGTTTCTAAGCCATTTTCTGACCATGGCCCATACAGAGCTTAATAATTTCCTTCCAAAAAATAAGCACTGTTTTACCAAAATTTTTCCTTGCCTGGAAAAATTCTACAATAGCAAGTGGCGATTCATTTTCTGACATTTTCGCACTTTTAGTGTAAAATTATGTTGCTCATTTTATCTTTTTATAGCAATGTACCAAATATTTGCATGAGCACACTGTGGCTACATATACTGGGATATGTTGACACTGATTATTTTTATCCTACCACTACATGAACAGAACCACTATACATTATAGTACATAAATACTGTTGCCTAAAGTATTAAGTATTAAGCAGATAAATTCAAAAGCATATTTTTCATCATGCCCTGATAACTAACATTTTCTTCCTGGGTTTGCTATTGTTTCCTTTTTACATTTAGAATAAGCAGAAGTAAAAGTACTCAATTAAATAGCCTTATTTTTTCCTGTATCTTTTAAAACAGTAAATTTAGTGCTTTTTATGGCTAAAATGTTCAATCTATGGAATATCAACTGTATATTCTATAAACCAAATATAGAATCTGATACACAATCGATTCTTTTGCAGCAATAAACAAATAGTTTGCTTTATTCTGGCCATTTGACTGGGTTTATCCTGTTCTTCTTTAATGAGAATTTGGGGCCACTTGGCTCTTTCAATAAGTGTCAAGATGAAAAATCCACGCTCTGATGTCAATTTGCAGTGCTTGTGTTTCAAAGGATATTTATAGCACATGTGATTTATTTTCCAATCACTTAAAATTTAACAAAGAAAATATACCATAATTAATCTCAAACAATTGAAAGGTAATTTATTTTTACAAATTTTGGGTGAACAACAGAAAGCACATTGTTTCTGAAAATGCTGTTAGCAACAATAGCACAATAGCTATTGAAGTTGGCATAAAGTAAATATTTTTAAAAATAAGGATCACTTAAGTAAAAACTAAAACATATACTCTATTTCTATTCTGGGGAATGTTTTCATTGATGCTAGATAAGTGGAGATGGTACATTGTATTTCCTGGGCTTTTATTATAAGATTAAACATTTATTCTTCAAATACATGTCACCCTGTTGCATCCTAATGTGTAATAATTTTAGAATATATTTTTATCTTTATATTTAAATATCAATGGTAATAGCACAAAACCACATATAAAGTCATCATTTATTCTTTTATTATACATGTACAATCATTAGCTAACTAGATATATTAGAAATGACATTGAAAGATATATGAAATACTGTACTAAGAAAAAAATGAGTATATTTTCATAATCGCATAGTAGTATGCATAGATGTATCTGCACATTAGATAATTTAAAATATTTTGCTATGTACATAGGAAAAGATGAAATTATATGTAACAAATTCAATAGTATTTTGATTTGTTGAGTAGAATTAATTGAGTGCATTTATTGAGTGGATTAAAATGAACATTCATTTCTTACATATTTATGTGTTATTTTTGATTGGTTTTGTTTTACTAGCAAAAGCTTTTTTACGATAGGATGTGGAAAACAGATGTGGCATGTAGACCTATAAAAAGATTTTTTTATAATCTCCAAAACAGGAGAGTTCGATCCCCAGCACCAAAAAAATAAAAAATAAAAAATAAAATAAAATAAAATAAAATAAAATAAAATAAAATAAAATCTCCAAAACACAAATTTATAGATTATCTTAATTTTCTTATCATTTTAAAATCTATGTTTGTGATTAAGAATGATTAATTTACACAACACAACACAACACAGAACTCTTTTAATGGACTAATATTCAAAATCTCCCTCACTTATACACACATGTATTCCTCCTTTCTGTGAAGATACGATTGTGTAAGTATGTTTAAATATACTTCAGTGAAATTTACAAATAAAATTCCTTAACCATGTGAACATTGTTAAGTCACCAAACCAAACATAGTACATTACAGCTGAGTTATTGTTCAACCTTCTTTCGGCTTTTCCAGTTAATTCCATGCTGATTGGCAATTAAGTGGTGTTTTATTTACTTTTCTCTCATTGTTGGGACAGAATACTCAACACCCAAAGTTAGGGGAAGAAAGGTTTACTAGCTCACAGTCTGCAGAGGTTTCAGTCTATAGTCTGCTGGGTCCAAGGCAGGGCGGACTGGCATTGCAGACCGGCAGCCAAGTAAAGTGAGGAATCCAAGGAATGTATGCAAATAAGCAATGCAAACAAGCAGCTAATTAGCTTCTTCTTGTATCTTTTATCTAGGCTACCTGTCCTTAGGGCGGGTAGCACTCCCACCTTTAAATTTAGTTCCACATCCTTGATCCCAGCAGAACCATGCCAAACCTATCAATAGATTAATTTAGTAACTGCACACTCTAGATCCAGCTATCTCTTACCACATGAGGCTTTGGGGGGACATCTAGACACAAACCATAACAAGTGGTTTCTTTTTCCAGTGGTCATATTATTAGTTTTATATACAGTCACATGTAATGAAGTAAGAAACAAAATATATCTCTTTATATATAACAAGAAAATACACCAGGGACATAAATTTCCATTCATAAAGTGTTAGGTTTATGCGGCAGGAGGGGGAAGGGAAAAGGCTGACGATGCTCGCCGTTGGAGAAAGCTTTATTAAGGTGTTACAGCTCCCCCCTGTCACTCGAGTGAGAGTGGCCTTTTATCCCTTAGCCGCCCCCCCCCCTTTCGTGACGTTGGAGGCTTGAAAGTGTGCATTTAGGATTGGTCCTTTCTGCACGGGGTGACCAGGTAGTGGACACCGCCCCTGGGCAAGTTGGCGCACGAACCTAGTTGGGGACTCTAGTCAGGGGGAGGGGCCGTTGTTTCGGCGGGAGATTCTGGCATAGAGACGAGGGGAAGGGGCTTTGTGAGAAACCAGCAATGGCCATTTTGGCATCTGGGGAGGGTCATCCTAACGTTACATAAAGATTTTTTTTAAATTAAAACTTAATAAATACTCTGTAAACCTTCATTTTAAATATCTTATTTTCTTATGTTTTATTAATGGGCTTCAGTAATAATCCCTTTTTATAAAACATATGGATGTTTACATTTCATTCGTTTTAGAGTTCTGATTTTATTAAAAGTGCATATTTTATTCCCATATTATTTTCCCAGTTTTTCTTACGATCATTGCCTCTTTTAACTTCTTATTTAACTTTGCCCATTCAGTCATCTGCAGAAATGTCTATGATCACCGCGGGGTAGTGGTCAGAGTTCATTTCCAGGCTCCAGGCCAATCATAATTTCCTTTCGTAATGTTTGTGTATTCTGAGCTTGCCAGCCGTGTATGAATCAGTATGCACAGCTCTACTACCAAGGCCACAAGAAGGCAAGTCATCGGACTACCAGCAACCTAATTTTTAAAAGCTGTTTATAGTTCTCATCCTAATGTGATAGCGATATGATTTATTAATCATTCTGGCATTTTTCTCCCTGACAGCTTCTCGGCTGCTGTGACCTCCTTCTTGGATGGGTAAGTACTGCATACTACTTTGCAACTGTGCACCAGGTTTTATATGTTGAGATATTTATTGTAGACAGTTAGTGTCATTAAAAGGAAAAGTTTGAATCTGACACGCCCTCAAATTTATAAAAATACAGTTTAAGGGCCCAAGATAGCCGAGAATGAATAAAACATGTGTTCACAGATGTAATTGAAATAGGGTATTTCAATATATTTAATTTAGAGTAGGTTAAAAATTATCTATATATAACATTTTATTTAATTATTGTCAATTTAGACTTGATGTTACTGAGGTATTATATGTACTAAACAAAAACAATAAAAATAGAACAAAACCACTGAAGAGGACTATGTACACATTGGTAAACACCCAGACTGATCATTTACTACAGCTGAGCTGTAACAAGGTTGTTTTACTAGTACTCACATCAAAAAAAAAAAAATTTAAAAAGATTAACCAAATAAATGAGAGAGAAAGAGACAGACGAGACAGAGACATAGAGAGAATAAGACAGAGAGAGCTAGCGAGGGAGAAATTATGCCAATTAATATTAATTTCCTTTGGTAGAAAGAAAGCATTTTTTTTTTATTGTGGACTGACACATTTCAGTTCAGAGAATCCAGATGCAATTTGAGCATATATACTACACTAGGTAATAAAATTTCCCCCATAGATATGCACAGAAAACTTTGTCAGATGGAGAGTTTATATTTTTTAATTCATGTCTGACTTATGGCTTGATTATTACCATCGATCTTTGTAGATATTTGTTATGAATCAGTGAAAATGTGTGGTAGGAAACAAGATAATATGGCCTTCTGTGGTTGCTTCTTGATCTAATTTAATGTGTTTATTTTAAATTTTAAGATAAACATATAGTTATATACAGGAGGTGATCTTACTCATATTTCATCTGTTTCTGTCTTTTGTCAAAAGATATACGTATCTAAAATATATTTCCAGTGTCAATTGAAGAAGTATCCATAGTCTTTAGACACTGAATGCTTTTGTGTGCAAATTTTCAAGTGTGATTTTATATTCCCTCAAGCATCTAGATGTTTTCTATCATATTTATTCATAGAGGATTTTAAGAAAGGTTAATTCTTAAGCCTCTTGGAAAAATGTAAAATGCTATTTAAAATGTGGTCCAACCTTGGAAAGATTATTGAGAAGCCAGAATTTTTTGCCGTTTTACTATGAAATAATCATGCACATCTAACATGTAAGCTGCAGGGTTGACAACTGCACACAGGTACGCAGGATAAAAGCTGGTGTTGATGGTTGTAGTCTGTGTCTCTCCAGTTGTTCGGGGAGTCTTTCACGTGGTATGGTCTCACGTGGGGTCACTGCCAGTGCCCCGACCTGTTGAAGGGTGGTGGCCTTCTTCCTGAAGGTTCAGAAATCCGGTACGCAATCGACAGAGCAGCAATAACATGATGATTAATTGCTTGTTTATTACAAAGGGTGGTAAATCTGGTATATTTTAACTTGTAAAGAAGTGGAGTCCTCATTGCAATCTCTTACTGTATTTTATAACATAAATAAAGGACTAGCTAATGCTGTAAGATTCAGATATTTTGGTTTTTATGTCACTAGTGTTTAACCACTGACAGAGATCCCGTTAAAGTCATTTAGGGTTGATTTTTTTTTAAGCATTTAGTAACTTAGCAAATTATTTATTTTAACATTATTAAAATGACATTTCATCAAAAGCAAACTATTTTTCAAAATGAGCACATCTTATCACTTTCATTTTGAAGTGACAAAGATGAATTAACTAATGTGTGATGCTTGTTACTGCATTTACCGTGGGAGGTTCAGGCAATTATTAACAGTTATTTTTAAATTAAAAACATTTTAATCATAGTCAATCCTATGTGAAGAACCATACTGTAGGCTACAGAAGGTACAGACTCTGAAAGACATCTCTGAAAGTAGTAATAACAAACGTAAAGCATCGGAATACTCAGCTTTTGAATTTGAGTTTTTTTAATTTGGTCAAAAATTAAGTTCCTGGGGTTGGAGATTTAGCTCAGTTGTAGAGCACTCGCCTAGCAGGCATGAGGACCTGCGTTCCATCCTTCACGCCCCCTCAAAAAGAAATCAAGTTTCTAAATTGTTGGATATACCTATATCCCATCAAAGCGCAACTACGTAATCACAAATGTCACAGTTTATATATTGGCAACTGCTCAGAGGAAGTGGTAAGAAGGATGCACCTTTTTCTTACGTTGTAAAGTCAGGATTTCTGAGAATGACTGACTTTTACAGTGCTTATTTTTATTAACTGATTAGAACCATAAAAGAATGTGAATGAAATGAGTGTGAATCATAAGAACAATACTTCATATTTAAAAGTTATGTGTATATATGATAAAACTATATAAAATGTGTTTTTATTTATGACTTTTTTTTTAAAGTTGGTATATTTGGTTGGTAAATCTGGTATATTTTAACTTGTAAAGAAGTGGAGTCCTCATTGCAATCGCAATCTCTTACTGTATTTTATAATATAAATGAAGGACTAGCTAGTGCCATGAGATGCAGATATTTTGGTTTTTATGTCACTAGTGTTTAATCACTGACAGAGATTAAACACTGAAAGGGTTTTTTTAAAAGTTGATATATAAATACAGAGTAGACCAGGTTGTCAGGGGCTGGGGTGGTTGGAAGGTGAGGGTTGAAGAGATTCAAACAATACAAACTTTTACTTAGAATAATTTCAATACCATATGCTGACTGTACTTAATAATTTAGTGTATTCTTGAAAAAGGCTAAGAGAGTAGATACATTGTTTGTATATTGTAAAAGAAGATATATTGTTTGTAAATTGTATACTGTAAAAAATAGTTGTATTCTGTGACACATTATGTTAATTAGCTATATTTAGTCATCGTAACAATGTATATGTACTTTAAAACATTATGTCTCACAGGGTAAATATATACAATTTTATCTGTCAGTTCAAAACTGTGAATTATTTAGAAAATCAGAAAAAAGTTAAATTTAGAATGCTTGCATATTGTATAGAAAAAAATACATGTCTAGATAAAGGAAAAACTTTTCTTTTTTCTTTTAATTGTTACCTAAACAGTAAAAGACATGCACAAACATAATCTACAAACCTACAATTTCAGAAATCTTTTCAGAGATGAGCAATTTAATTACATGCTTCTTGCATATTTACCAGTGAACTTTATTGCAGTTGTTACATTTCATTTTTTTTATTACGAACTCCCAAGCACTTTAAGAGATTATTATAGTACCTTCAAAATTATAATTGAAAGCTTTCAAAAGTTGAACTACTGGATTGAGAACATTGTAAGAAAAAAAAGAAAGTTGTCATGAGTTAAATTGCATCCTTCCAATTCATATAAAGCTTCCCAGAATCTCACAGTACGCCTCATTTGGAAACAGTGTCTTTATAGAGGCAATCAAGTTAATATGCGATAACAAGGTTGGGCTGTAGTCATTACGATAGATGTCCTCATCAAAAGGAAAAACTGGGACCCGTGCGACTCACACACAGAGAAAGATACAGGAAGAAGATGGCCATTTCTAAGGCAAGACATACTGAGACTTCCGAAAGTAGCAGACAGGCCTACAGCAGATGCTTCCTGGGACCTTGTACAACACTTTATTTTCAGATTTCTGCACTCGCAAACAAACTGTGAGACAAGAAATTTCTGTTACTCTTAACTGATTTATAGTATTTGTTACCATGTTCCTAGAAAGCTAACATATTATCCTAAAAATCTTTTCATGCCTGAGTTTGAGATTTCACTTCTACAATAGGTGAATATTGGCTCAAGGAATCTATGCAGCAAAGTGGACACTAAAAGTATTTATTAATGAACTTCTGAAGGGTGATATTGAACTTAGCAACATTAGTTTTCTGATATTCCTCAGGTTCAAAGAGTAATAAGAACTAACTTTCTTAGCCAATTGCTTGAATAAATGCTTCGTGAATGGAGTCTTCCATCTATATTTGTGTAGACTTGGAAGATGAATTTACCTTTATGCTGTACGTATGTCTTCATGTTACCAAACAAGCTGTGGGGACATGAGGACCTCTCCTCCGCCCATCCATGGGGTAGGCTGTAGTTTTGCTGACGATCACCTACAATACTTACAGCATGTTTTTTGGCATAATTTTAAAAAGAAAACACTCTGATACATAGATGGTGGAGGCCCTCAAAAAAGAGATCCTTTATTAAATGGAGATGTGTATTCCTACTGTGTGTCAGGTTACCCATCTGGAGGGCTGTGTTAGAATGCTGTTTACATATGCTTAAAGTTGAGATATGCTGTCTATTAATATTGTTCCTTCTTTGAGGATAGAAGTCTGTAGAAGGAAGGGCAATTTATTTGTGAAAATATAGGTCCAGAGCCCAAAGTACAGGTCTATAACATCTTTAAAAGCTTTTATTTTTTTTTTTTCAGTGACTGAGTTTCTGCAAGGGAGAAAACTTATGTAGCTGGTGTCCTGAAGCACAGTTTTTCTTAAAGTAATATCTTAAATTTTCAATGTCTATTTATCTATCTTTATTTTTTTCTATCCTTCCTCACATGTATTATTCTCAAGCAGCAGAAATAATGAGCAAGAGGACACCTGGGTTTAGCATGTGTTAGAATATGGTGGACATAGGTTTATCGTATGAGTATATAACTCCCCTACTAAAATAATGTTCATGTATGTTAATTCATGGGAAGATAAATTCTATCCTTCTAACCTCCAAGACCAGAAAGAGGGATGGACAGATGATTCAGGTCTATAAAATTAGAATTCCTTGCTCCCTTGATCAGAGAGTTTGGTTTAGGTATGTGTGAAAAATCAAATTAGGTCACTGAGTTTTTTTTCCCTGTTTGCTACTCTTGTAAGCAACTATGTCAGACAGAAATTAATACAAATCAGGAATTGGGCTGTCAGGGAAGTCAGCAGAAAAAATAAAGACATAAGAATTGTGGCTGGAGGCACACTCATCGAGGCCAGGCCTCAAAATAGAGGTGCAACAACCAGGCCTACCTGTCTCCCCTAAAGGATAAGCAGTAAGTCAGAATTACACTGTAATTAGCACCCTTGGTCCAGGAAGCCCAGACAGGCATCAGTCACCCAGGTGAGTGACCAGAGCATCCAGACTCATCTCTTCCTAAAAAGATCTTTGTTCTTTCTATGTACATTTGCTATGTGACCTGCTTCCTCATTTGATCAATATTACCTAAGCAACTATACTTATAATTTTATTGGTTGAGCATAGTTTTAACCCACGTTGTACTCACCTTGTGATTTTGCTCCCTAAAACCTCCTCTGAGAAGTGGGATCATTGGCAACCCACCTTCAGGTCCCCTCCTGTCTCTCGGGAGCTATCTCTCTCAATAAATTCTTCCTACTCTTACCTCCTTTTTTCCTTAGAGTTCATTCTTTGATTTTGGAGAAGAGGGACTCAGCATATCTGACATCTGGCAGGTTAAGAGTTGTATTTTTCCCCTATAGCACTACTTTGAGGGAACAGAATAAAGACATGAATAAAGGCAGAGTGTCTATATGATGATTTGATAGAATCATTTGATAGACTCTTTCTAACATTGCAGTCAATACATTCACTTAAAAATCTATTGTTTGTTATTAATATTTTTCTCTTTTTAATTTAAATTTAAAATTTTACCTATTTATGCTTTATAGTTTGGTGTTTCCATACATGTATACATTATATAATCTTTACATCAGGTTAGACATAGCTATCTTTCCAGTCGATTATCATTTATTTCTAGTAAAACAGCTAATTCTTTTCTTCCAGCTCTTTGGTATATACAGTCTGTTATCATTATCTCTAGTCATCTCACACTGTGTAAGAAACTTCTTATTTAAATAAGAACTTCTTATTTCTAAATTAATATCCAACACAGGTGGAGCTGTGATGATAGTGTTAAGAGAAATAAGTTAAGTGCAGAAAGACAAGTTCCACATGGCTTTATTCATACCAGAAATCTAAAAAAAGCCGATCTCATAGAAGTTGAGAATATATTGGATAAATACCTGGAAAATCCGCTACAGAACTGCCAACTCGGTATGAAATGATACCTTAAGACTTCCATGTCATTCTCTGAGGTGGCTGACACAGTACGCTTGACTATCCAAGTATTATATGGTGATGATTTAGATTTTCCACAAATCTAAAATTTTAGTGGGAAATGAAGCATTTAGACACATATTTTGCAGTGTGCATGTGTGTATGTATATGTGCACCCCTCCATAAATATGTGCTTAATTTTCCATCAGGTAAATTCATTAGCAAGAAAATCCTTGCAATCAAATCAAGAGTTTTTAATCTTTTGTCAAAATCTGCAGAAAAAAACTCACTTCAGAGGCTTACCTGTTCTTAGGACACCAGCTGTCTCCTTCGGTGTCCTCCAGGACCTTTGCAGAAGCTGTGGGCCCAGCGCCCGTCTAGCCTGCATCAGTGCTGCATTTCCCTTTGGGTTTGTGCCCTGCTTGCGTGCTGTTAGGCAGAGTTGAGGGTGCCCTCCCTCCTGCTGTCACCCTCATTTCTCTGGTTCCTGAGCTCGCTGAGGAGAGAAGAGAACCATTGCTAAGCAATGACTGCAAAGTGCTGAAGTGCTCACCCAGCCATAAGATCCTTCTATTTACTGTCTTTGTTATTTATGTTGATATTTGCTTAATGTAGGATGTAAGAGCTTGACAGATGAGGTGATTTAGCAAAACCATTGAAATAAATATTATCCACAGTTGTTTCTATCGTTAAATGACATGGCACTCATAATATCTAGCCTAAAGATTTATTCACGCCAAATATCACAATAACATCTTTGGATTTACTCTTCTAAAATATATAGTAGAAGATGCCATTGAAGCATACTACACTGTGCTTTATAAATAGAAAATAAATAGTTGGGGAATTGAAGCGGACACTTGGTCAGGCCCTAAGATTTTTTGTTCAGTGATATATTATCAAAAGCTGCTGGTCACAATCCAATAAAAACACAATCCTTATTCTGTAAAATTTGAATGGCTCATCTATATAATAATCTCATTCTGAATGTAATTTAAAGTTAAATATTTTTTCTTTTTCCCTGGAACTCTGTAGTGTAAGATGGAGAGCTGATCCTTCCTTCCTTTCTAGCTAGCACTCTCTCATACATACTGTGTGAGTTAGCCAAGAATTCTGAATCTATCGTCTGAGGAAAAGGGAGAGAGAGAGGAGAGAAGAATGGACAGGAATACTTTAAAGGTGAACTCAAGCCTTCAGGAGCAAAATGGATTCCTCTAGTAAAACTTTCCTTGTGGAGCATTTCTCTGACTCTCTCGGGGTACTGGGTTGCCTCTTTGCTATGATCAGACTCTCTTCTAATTATACTTCTTCCTAGTAGCACTCACATGCTACCATAGTGCACGGCTACATCCTTCGTAAGATCATCCTATTAAACAGGAATCCTTTCTAAATGATTGCGAGACAGTGTTTGTCTTGCTAGATCCGCGGATGTTTTTTTTAGATTCTCATACATTCAACCTATTATCAGGGCAAATGTGGTAATTTTGCAACTGCTACCTTCTACTTTTAGCCTTCTCAAGCTTGAGTCCAAAGCCATCTACAGTGCGCTCACATCCTTCATCGAACACAAACTTATCCTCCGATAGATCTGGTAAAGTCCCACTCGCCAGTTTCGGATTAGTTTTACTCTCCATTTTCTGATACGTATATGTAAGAGGGATTATGTGGATGGGCAACTTGCTTTGCAACTCATTTACTGTACAATGTACCGCTCAGCTTTGTCTGAAGAAATCTTTCTTGAATATTCAATCTTTATGTTCCAGACTTCCCCATTTATGTCCTTGATTTTAGTGATGCGATTCATTTGTAATTATATGCTTAAATTGTATAAAGAATCTGTCCACTTTATGTTGGTGACTAGGCAAATATTTTCTTTTTTAGTATGTTGTTCTGCTGGTTTATATCCTAGCATTGTTTTTCATATTTTAGAATTTTCTTCAACTAACTAATGGATGCCTTAAGGTCATAAACTGTGTCCTTCATTTCTTTTTTTTTTCTTATTATTCTTGACACAGATAAGACATCACTAACAACTTTGCATAGACGATTGAGTCAGAATTTTAAAAGAGACAAAGGGGAGTGGAGAGCTGGGGAAAGAGTAGGAGAGTGCCAGAGGACACAAACACTAATATTAATGGGCCCTAATGGACCTTAGTTCAAAATAAAGAAAGCACAACTCCTGCAGGAGTTCTAAAATGTGTCCTCAGGCCTTTAACTTTTCCCCATCAAAAGGTCATGGGTATGTCCACTCTCCTTGGGGCTCCGTGAGGTCACGACCGTCTCAGCGGATATAGGGCAGGATCCGCCATGACGCACGGCTCTGAGGCTCGCATTCAAGAGGATGTAGAGCCTCTCATATCCGCCCTGAAACATTTGCTTTGGGAGACTTCAGCTGCCTAAGATGCCAGCCACTCAACGGATACCTTGTAGAGGGATAAGAAAGAAAGTTGGAAAAGAAAACATTAATTATAAGCCAAATTTAGAGGAAATAGATAAATACATCAGGATTTTCTTGATTCCTCCGCCTCACCAGCACCTCACCAAAAATGTTTCTCACCCTCAGGTTCTCAACACTGGGAAGTATTTTCAAATTTAGATGTAGATTCCATTCAGAGATGACATGTAAGATGGGCTTTTATTAGGGATCTAAGAAGATGTAAATTAGGTTTATTAAGAATCTAAGAAAGTGTAAATGAATAAGCCATCTCAGACAAAAGCTCTGCTAAGGAAGCTAAGGGTGTTGCTCCGGGGTCTGCTATGTTAGATAACAGGGTGCCTAGGATCTTGCAGGACTCTTCCCAAAGCAGCTTGAGAAGGAGCCCAAGGCGGAAGAGTTTTCCCCAAAGAGCTGTGTGTTTTCTCTAATAGGGAGCATAGGAAACTACGCAGGAAAAACCCACAAAAATTTACGAAATTTTGTTATGGTGGACTAATAGGACAGGAACAATATGGAATTAAAAGAGAAGTTGGACTTCAGAGCATCTGTGGTCCCGAAGTTGGCTGAGAATATGCAGCCGCCTCCATCCCAGACCTGACCCAGGCGAGGAAGTAGTGCGGGCCAGGGGTGCCGCTCGACTGCTGCAGTCATGAACAAAATACTTGATTGGTAGCATTTCAGGCCGTTATTGGGGGCTGTTACAGAGCAGTAGATAATCAGAACAAGCACCATGGAAACATGGGGCGCCAACAAGTGACCCGGGCGATTTGGGGAGTTTAACTCACCATTGCGGTTTAGAAGAGAAGTTCTCAGCCGCAGCCTCTTTGGTTCAGGCCGGATATTTCTATGACGGTTCCTGCCCAGTGTGTGGGTTAGTAGCGTCCCTGACCCGTGTCCTCCGTGGTCCGATCGCATGCACCCATCCCTGTCATCTCAGTTTGTCTACCAGAAGTGTCTGAAGATACTGCCAATGAGTTCTGGGGCAAAATGTCTACTGATGGAGAATCACCCATTTAGACCAATTTAAAGAATAAAGAGTATAAAACTTTATAACCTACATAGCAAACATTCCTATCAAATCCCCTAATAATAAACTAATGAAACAGAGACACTCCCCAAACAAAGCCTAGAATTAGACGTTTCGTTTGCAAAACTAGAGACATGCCCGTACTACTAAGACTTATAAAAAGTATTAGATTGCCATTAAATTTGGGGATCGTTGAGGCTCAACTTGGTTACTTTTTTAGCTATTCATTACTTTTTTGCTTCTCTTATTTTATGCTTCAGCTGAATTTTCATGTTATTTTTTATCGTTTCAATGAAAAGACTTTTATAAATTAATGATTTTCTGAGAGACGAATTTTGTCCCTCAGATAACCCCATAATTTAATATTTTAGATTTAAAAAGTACTCAAGAAACAATCATTTATTGTGATTGATGCAGTGTGCTGTGCATTTCTGACAGCATAATTTAACTCTTCAAATTTTGATGATAAAACTAGCATGGCAACTCACAATTCACAAAAGAAACGCTATCAGAGTTTTCAGTCATGGAAAATGAACAAAAGATTTAGATTTGGGGTGAGGAGATTTGGGGTTTTAATGAAAATTCTTGTTTTATTATGCAACATGAATGTTTTAAATTGTTTTTTTTTTAATTTGTGTTGACTACGTTCTTATATTTAAGAATGAACTCTTTAGTTCCAGTAATTTGTTATTTTTTTGAACATTTCCCATTAAACAACTACGTTTATGCTAATAATTATAATTCCCTCTCTCTCTCTCTCTCTCTCTCTCTCTCTCTCTCTCTCTCTCTCTCTCTCTATCTCTCTCTCTCATTTTGTGTAGGCCTGAAGTTTTTGGCCAAAAAGAGAGCAAACAAAACAGGTTGTTTATTGTCCATCCTGAGGTCATGATGATGCTATTGTTTCTTACCAGTTCTGTCTCAAATACTGGTTGGCACAAACCATGAGAAACCATGTGTAAATTAGTGCAAATCCATCTTCATTACTGAATAATGCAAATCCATCACCAGGCTGCTAGAAAGTGAGAAGACTCAAGTGCATATTTAAGGGTGAGGGTGTTCATCTAGTCCCCACCGATTAGCATACTTCAGTTTCCCCTGGAAATCCCCATAAACTAGTGCATGTTTCATCATATTCTGTACTTCACTTACAAATATAAGAGACACTATCTTCTTCTTGTTCATTGGCATGTCACTATTACAAGGCATATATATGTCTTCGGTTGCCAGGTAACACTTTTCAGAGAAATAGGGTAATTGTTTCCTAGAATATTCATAGATTAAGACCATTTTTCTCCTCTTTACAAACTTTAGATAATGCAATGACATATAAATTAATTAGAAAACTATCCATTACTTTGAGATGGCTTTACTCCCTTCATTTTTCAGGAAAGAAGTGAAATGTAAAGCTAGATAGATCTGGTATGCCAGTATATTTCCCTTAATGTGACTACTCTTTATTTTAATGTTAATTTTGTTTTTTCAAGTATAAGACGCTAAACGAGAAGAGCTAATTTGTATTTTGTCACATTTGCTTTCAAAGATGAATGGACAGTAACAAAAAGAGTCAAAAAGAGAAAGAGAAAGTTGAAGTTTACAGAAGCAAATGCAATATTTACTATGTACAAGTGAAATACGATTGCTCATTTTTTATCACTATGATTTCGTACTTAATATTAATTTTTATTTGATTTAATTTGGCACAAACTAAATAGTTTTAATTAATCTTAAATTAATGGCTTCTCCTGTTTAATACCTATATGCACCTCTTTTAGAAGGTTGCTGATGGATTATAAATATCCCTGGCAATTAGTAGGCAATTTACTTCATATCTATTAGAAAATCAATAGGACATTTCTCCATTGCAGTAACAAAATGTAGCATTTCCCATATTTGTGTTTACCTGCTTAAAATAATAGACTTTAGATTACAAATGGTTTGATTAATTTCCGATGAATAAATTGAAACAAAGTAATCAGATAATAATTCCCAGTTTTGTTTGCTGTTACTATCAGAAACACATTAAAGCTACTTGGCTCAAAAATACATCTTTATAAAAGATCAATATTTCATGTTTTGAAATTTATATGACATTACTACTAAATTTTAAGCATTTACATAAAAGAATAACAACCTTAAACTATACTGACTTAAGACATCAAATAAGTCTAGATAAGTATACTAGAGTTTCAGAGTGAAAGGATTTCTTTAGATATGTGCCATAAGTATTGATTAGAGGAAATAAAGAATTAGTGTTTTAGAGCCCAAATGTTTAAATCTAGCAATTGAGACTTTTTGGGATTACTTCTCTAAAATTTTTATGTTCACACATATCCCCACCCCATGGAACAAGACTGAGTCACTGGAATTTTAAGTTTTTGAAGGGCAATATACATACTGAAACATGTACAGTTCAACAACATTTTCACAAAGCAAACATAATCATATCACTAACACCTAGATAAACGAACATATCAACCTAAATCTCCTTTCTTGTTTCTCACCTGTCAGGTACTATCATCTCCATTCTAAGGGTAACCTTCTTCACTCTCTCTCTGTTGCTCTCTCTCTCCCCACTTCCTCTGTCTCTCATCTTTCTCTCCCTGTCCATCGTCCTTCTTTCTGCTTATTTACTGTGCAAGATTAAGATACTGAAGTAGACACTGGGAAGGTAACAACAAGGACACCAGTACTTGTTTTTCAGGTGCATCCTTCCAGACAGAGTCAGCAGAAACATAAATGAACAAGAGAACAAAATGTTAACCTAAAACTTCCAAGCATATACCTTCTCTTTCTCTGTACTTTATCTTCTTATTTTATCATACCTGAGATACATACTCTTGCTTTAGTCAACAAATGACTACGAGATGTAGTTTTCTAGTAGAAATTTTGTCCTGTGGCTCCATATATGATGTCTATCCCATGTTCAGGGTGACTTGTATGAAGTAATGCAAAATTATTTTGTATAAATTTTTTCCCAACCCCTATGTCTTCAAGGGTTCTTCCTATTCTATTCTCCAGTAAATTTAGTGTTTCTGTTTTAATGTTTAGATTTTTGACCCACTTCGATCTCAGTTTAGTGCATGGTGAGAGGCATGGGTCTAGTTTTAGTTTTCGGCATGTGGCAAGCCAATTTGTCCAGCATCATTTGTTAAAGAGGCTATCTTTCTTCCAGTGAGGATGTTTGGCTCCTTTGTTG